>JAVHYY010000132.1:27500-85000 GCA_035221665.1 Okamejei kenojei
GAGAGGGAGAGAGGGGTACATTTAGGGAGGGTGAGAGAGAGCAAAAGAGTGGAGTGGGCTGATCGCTGGTCGGCGTGCACTCAATTAGCCAAAGGGCCTGATTCTGTGCTGTATCTCTAAACTAAACATTTAAAAATAGGTGCAGGAGTAAGCCATTCGGCCCTTCGAGCCAGCATCTCCGATGAATATGATCACGGCTGATCAGCCACAATCTGTAACCCCTGCTTTCTCCCAATATCCCTTGACTCCTTTAGCCCAAAGAGCTAAATCTAACTCTCTCTGGAAAGCATCCAGTGAAATGGCCTCCACTGCCTTCTGTGGCAGATAATTCCACTGATTCTCAGCTCTCGTTTCTCCTCTAAACGTTTCTCCTCATCTCAGTCCAAAATGGCTTACCACTTATTCTCAAACAGTGGCCCCTGGTTCTGTACTCCCTCAAAATGGGGAACATGTTTCCACCGCTAGTGTGTCCAAGCCCTTAATATTTGTATGTGTTTCAATAAGATCTCCAATCATCCTTCTAAATTCCAGTCAATACAAGCCCAGCCACTCTATTCTCTCGGCATATGACAGTCCCGCCATCCTGGGAATTACCAGGGTGAACCAATGCTGCAATTCCTCAATAGCAATAATGTCCTTCCTCAAATTTGGAGGCAAAAACTGCACACAATTCTCCACATGTGGCCTCATCAGGGCCCTATACAACTACAGATGGGCGCCTTTGCTCCTATACTCAGCTCCTCTTGTTATGAAGGCCAACATGCCGTTCGCTTTCTGCACTGCCTGCTGTACCTGCATGCTTACCTTGAGACTGGGACGATCCCACGTTTTATGAAGCAGTTGTACAGGTACATGGATAGGACAGGTTTGGAGGGATATGGACTGGTTAGATGGGGCATGTTGGCCGGTGTGGGGTCGAAGGGCCTGTTTCCACACTGTATCACTCTCTGACTATGACATGCCGAACTTCTTAAGCTTTCTTATGTACATTCTTGCGAGAGGATTTGAGTATAGGAGCTAGGAGGTCTTACTGCAGTTGTACAGGGCCCTGGGGAGACCGCACCTGGAGTATTGTGTGCAGTTTTGCAAATTTGGGGAAGGACATTCTTGCTATTGAGGGAGTGCAGTCTAGCTTCACCAGGTTAATTCACAAGATGGCGGGACTGATATATAATGAAAGAATGGGTCGACTGGGGCAAACATGCACTCGGTGGGCAGAAGGGCCAGTTTCTGTAACTAGTACCTCCCTCGCCTGCTGTACACAGATGGGGAGTGTTTGCGTGTAGATACAGTGCGAGGAACAAATGGATAAATCTACAGCCACCATCCTGTTCTGTTTCCTCTTGATAAGAGTTCCTTCCTCAAGTCACAGAATGCAAACGGAACGGGAGGGAGAAGGGGGAAGGGCGGCCACCAATGCATAGACGCACTCTGCATGAGCACAGGCCCATCAGCCCAACTCGTGGATGCTGACCCAACATGCCCCATCTACGCGAGTCCTTCATTGCCAGAGAATTTGAGTTTACATAGAAACATAGAAATTAGGTGCAGGAGTAGGCCATTCGGCCCTTCGAACCTGCACCGCCATTCAATATGATCACGGCTGATCATCCAACTCAGTATCCCGTACCTGCCTTCTCTCCATACCCTCTGATCCCTTTAGCCACAAGGGCCACATCTAACTCCCTCTTAAATATAGCCAATGAACTGGCCTCAACTACCCTCTGTGGCAGAGAGTTCCAGAGACTCACCACGCTATGTGTGAAAAAAAAGTATTTCTCATCTCGGTCCTAAAAGACTTCCCCCTTATCCTTAAGCTGTGACCCCTTGTCCTAGACTTCCCCAACATCGGGAACAATAGTCCTGCTTCTAGCCTGTCCAACCCCTTAAGAATTTTGTAAGTTTAGTAGCAAGGAGATCGTACTGCAGGTGTACAGGGCCCTGGTGAGACCACATCTAGAGTATTGTGTGCAGTTATGGTCTCCCAATTTGAGGCAGGATATTATTGCTATTGAGGGAGTGCAGCGTAGGTTCACCAGGTAAATTCCCGGGATGGCGGGACTGTCATATGCTGAGAGAATGGAACGACTGGGCTTGTGTACTCTGGAGTTTAGTAGGATGAGAGGAGATCATATTGAAACATATAATATTATTTAGAGGTTGGACACGCTGGGGGCAGGAAACATGTTCCTGATGTTGGGGGAGCCCAGAACCAGGGGCCACACACAGTTTAATAATAAGGTGTCTCCCATTTAGAACAGAGATGAAGAAACATTTTTGTCACACAGAGAGTTGTGAGTCTGTGGAATTTTGTGTCTCAGAGGGCGGTGGAGGCCGGTTCTCTGAATACTTTCAAGAGAGAGCTAGATAGGGCTCTTAAGGGCAGCTGAGTCAGGGGATATGGGGAGAAGACTGGATCGGGGTACTGATTGGGGCTGATCAGCCATGATCACATTGAATGGCTGTGCTGGCTCGATGGGCTGAATGGCCTCCTCCTGCACCTGTTGCCTATTGTCTACTGACACGGCAGTGTGAGCTGCGAGGAGGATGCTAAAAAAGCTGCAGGGTGACTTGGATAGGTGGAGTGAGTTGGCAGATGCATGGCAGATGCAGTATAATGTGGATACATGTGAGGTAATCCCCTTTGGTGGAAAGAGTAAGGAGGCAGATTATTATCAGAATGGTGTTGACGAAGAAACTGCAGATGCTGGAGAATCGAGGGTTACACAAAATGCTGGAGAAACTCAGCGGGTGCAGCAGCATCTAAGGAGCGAATGAGATAGGCGACGTTTCGGGTCGAGACCCTTCTTCAGACTGGTCAGGGATCAGGGAAACGAGAGATATAGACGGTGATGTGAGAGATAAAGAACAATGAATGAAAGATATGCAAAAAAGTATCGATGATAAAGGGAACAAGTCATTGTAAGCTGTTTGTGGTGTGAAAATGAGAAGCTAGTGCGACTAGGGTGGGGGAGGGGAGATAGAGATAGAGGGAATGCCAGGGCCCCGAGGGCTGGGGGAGAGGTGGGAGGGGGAGGAGACAGCAGGGGTTAACAGAATTGAGAAAATTCAATGTTCAAGCCCAAAGGATGCAAACTCCCCAAGCGGAATATGAGGTGCTGTTCCTCCAACTTGCGGTGTTGCTCACTCTGGCCATGGAGGAGGCCCAGGACCGAGAGGTCGGATACGGAATGGGAGGGGGAGTTGAAGTGCTGAGCGACCGGGAGGTCGGGTTGGTTAGTGCGGACCGAGCGGAGGTGTTCGGCGAAACGATCGCCAAGCCTCCGCTTGGTCTCACCGATATAGATCATCTGGCATCTGGTGCAGCAGATGCAGTAGATGCTGTCAGGTTCGGAAAAGGGGAGGTGCAACGAGACCTGGGTGTCCTTGTACATCAGTCACTGAAAGTAAGCATGCAGGTACAGCAGGCAGTGAAGAAAGCCAATGGCATGTTGGCCTTCTTTGGTCAGATGATTTGAGTTTAGGAGCATGGAGGTCCTACTGCAATTTTACATGGCCTTGGTGAGATGGAGGCGATGGAGGGGAGGTTGATTTGACTGTTTACTGACACAAAGTGGATGTTGGTTTGCGTTGCAAATGAGGAAGGAAGGTTACACTAACAGGAGATGTTTCATTGCACCATCTAGTCTTTCGGTCTGTGTTCACCTCTTCCGATTTACATTTCAAGCTCAAGGTTTTAATCATTCTCACGGTATAAAACTATAATAAGTCCACAGGATAAAGAAGCAGAATTAGACCATTCGGCCCATCGAACCTACTCCGCCATTCAATCATGGCTGATCTATCTCTCCCTCCTAACCCCATTCTCCTGCCTTCTCCCCATAACCCCTGACACCCGTACTAATCTAGACTCTATTTCTATCTCCGCCTAAAAATTGCCCACTGTCTTGTGGCTCCGCAACTGTTGGTGGCAATGAATTTCTCAAATTCAACGCCCTCTGACTTAAGAAATTCCTCCTCATCTCCTTTCTACATGAACGTCCTTTAATACCGAAGCAATGACCTCTGATACTAGACTCTCCCGCTAGTGGAAACATCCTCTCCACATCCACACCATCCAGGCCTTTCACGATTCGGAAGTTACAATGAGGACCCCCCCCCCTCTCTCATTCTGCTAACCAGGTCGAACTGCACATTAACAATATCCTACACACACTGGGGACAATTTACAATCTTCACAGAAGCCAATTAATCTTCAAACCTGCAGGTCTTTGGAGTGTAGCAGGAAACCGGAGCTCCCGGGGAAAACCCACGGGGAGAACGTGCAAACTCTGTATAGACAGCACCCGTGGTTAGGATCGAATCGGGGTCTCTGACGCCCAGTTCCATGTAAAATGGAAACAAAGATTTCAACATTGTAATTCTGCCAATCTGACACCCTCCCAAACGCCGCTAGCGTATCTGCCTCCACCACCACCCCTGGCAGCGCGTTCCAGGCACCCACCAACCTCTGTGGAAAAAAATCCTGCTCCTTTAAACTTTGCCCCTCTCACCTTTAAAGCTGCGCCCTCTAGTCTTGGTCGTTTCCACTCTGGGGAGAAAGGTTCTTACTGTTTACCCTATCTACGCCTCTCGTAGTTTTCTAAACTTCTATCAGGTCTCCCCCCCCAACCTCCAACGTCCCAGAGAAAAACAGTCCCAGTCTGTCCAACCTCCCCCTGTGGCTGGATCCCTCTAATCCCGGGATCGTTCTGGTGAACCTCCTCTGCACCATCTCCAGAGAGAACAGACCAGAACTGCACGCAATACTCCAAATGCTGCCTGACCAAAGTCTCATAAAGCTGCAACAAGCTGTGCACAGCAAGGGCCAGGAAGCGAGACCATCTCTGACCCCTCTCACCCTGGTCAAAAAGACTTTGAATCAATTCCCCCTGGAAGGCGACTCCGGACTGTGAAACCTGCCAGAGCCAGACACAAAAACATCTATTTACCACGAGCAGTAGCTCTACTCAATAATCTAAAGTTTGTAGCCTCTTTTTGCTCTTGTACAGACAATGGACAATAGGTGCAGGAGTAGGCCATTCGGCCATTCGAGCCAGCACCGCTATTCTATGTGATCATGGCTGATCATCCCCAATCCGTACTCTGTTCGTGCCTTCTCCTCACAGTCCCCTGACTCCGCTATCTTTAAGGGCCCTATCTAGCTCTCTCTTGAAAGCATCCAGAGAACCGGCCACCTCCGCCCTCTGAGGTAGAGAAGTCTACAGACTCACAACTCTCGGTGTGAAAAGGTGTTTCCTCATCTCTGTTCTAAATGGCCGACCCTTATTCTTAAACTGTGGTCCCTGTTTCTGGACTCCCCCAACATCGGGAACATGTTTCCTGCCTCTAGTGTGTCCAAACTCCTTAATAATCTTATATGTTTCATTGAGATCCCCTCACATTTTATTTCATTCTTCACATGTTTAAATTATAATGTTTTATTTTTAATTGTCTACTGTATATCGTGTTGTTACTTGCGAGCGGAGCAGCAAGGCAAATTCCCTGTATGTGTGGGTACTGGGCTAATAAAATCTATTCAATTCAATTCAATTCAATTTGGGAAAAGAGGAAGTAGAACAGTATCTGGGGGTCTTTGTTTATCAGTCTATGAAAGTAAGCATGCATGCAGTGAAAAAAGCCAATGGCATGTTGGCCTTCATATCAAGAGGAGTTGAGTATAGGAGCAACGAGGTCCTTCTGCAGCTGTACAGGCCACTAATGCGACCAGGCCTGGAGATTGTGGGTACACAAAAGGCTGGAGAAACTCAGCGGGTGCAGCAGCATCTAAGGAGCGAAGGAGATAGGCGACGTTTCGGGTCGAGACCCTTCTTCAGACTGGTCAGGGATCAGGGAAACGAGAGATATAGACGGTGATGTGGAGAGATAAAGAACAATGAGTGAAAGATATGCAAAAAAGTATCGATGATAAAGGGAACAAGCCATTGTAAGCTGTTTGTGGTGTGAAAATGTGAAGCTAGTGCGACTAGGGTGGGGGAGAGAGATATTGTGTGCAGTTAATGTCCCCTAATTTGAGGAAGGACATTCTAGCTATTGAGGGAGTGCAGCGTAGGTTTACAAGGTTTATTCCAGGGATGGCGGGACTGTCATATGATGAGAGAATGGAGCGGCTGGGCTTGTACACTCTGGAGTTTAGAAGGATGCGAGAGGATCTTATTCAAACATATAAGATTGTTAAGTGTTAAAGAAGGAACTGCAGATGCTGGAGAATCGAGGGTACACAAAAGGCTGGAGAAACTCAGCGGGTGCAGCAGCATCTAAGGAGCGAAGGAGATAGGCGACATTTCGGGTCGAGATCCTTCTTCAGACTGGAGAAGGGTCTCGACCCGAAACGTCGCCTACTCCTTCGCTCCTTAGATGCTGCTGGACCCGCTGAGTTTCTCCAGCCTTTTGTGTACCTAAGGGTTACACAGAGTAACCGGCAGTAAGAATATTGACTTCCTTTGTGTACCTAAGATTGTTAAGTGCTTGGTCACGCTAGAGGCCGGAAACATGTTCCCGATGTTGGCGGCACACAGAACCAAGGGCCACAGCTTAAAAATAAGGGTTAAGCCATTTAGAACGGAGACGAGGAAACACTTTTTCTCACAGAGTTGTGAGTCTGTGGAATTATCGTCCTCAGAGGTCGGTGGAGGCTGGTTCTCTGGATACTTCCAGGAGAGAGCCTGATAGGTCGCTTAAATATAGCGGAGTCAGGGGATATGGGGAGAAGGCAGGAACTGGGAACTGATTGTGGATGATCATCCATGATCACATTGAATGGCGGTGCTGGCTCGAAAGGCCGAATGGGTTAACCCGCACCTATTGTCTATTGTCTATTGTCAATTCAATAAAGGTCAGTACTTGAAAGACATGAAACAGGAACAGTGGTAAAAAGATGGGAAGCATTTTAATAAATCACACTAGTATCGAGAAGTTAATTCTGGCGAAGGTTGTAACTAAATATACATATATTACATTTATTCCAAACATTTCACAAATGATTACAATTCCCTCCGTTTTAAATATAGCTATGTAAATTCATCTTTATTAAGCTCCTGAAACAGTTAAATATCACAGTTCTTTAATACTTGAATCATTTACTTTGTTACCTGATTGTATTTTGCGTAAAATCATTATTTTTATCTGGATGTGTAAAGTTGGGACTTTGGTACTTTGGTTAAACCATTAATATAATTCCAGAGTTTACGAAGATAGGCACAAAGTGCTGGAGTTACTCAGCGGGACAGGCAGCATCTCTGGGGAGACGTTTCGGGTCGAGACCCTTCTTCCGGCTGGTTAGGGATAAGGGAAACGAGAGATATAGACGGTGATTTGGAGAGATAAAGAACAAATGAATGAAGGATGTGCATAAAAGTAGCGATGATAAAGGAAACATGCCATTGTTAGCTGTTTGTTGGGTGAAAACGAGAAGCTGGTGTGACTTGGGTGGGGGAGGAATGGAGAGAGAGGGAATGCAAGGGTTTCTTGTAATTAGAGAAATCAATATTCATGTCAGAGAATACACAAAAAAACAGTGATGCAATGCTGAGGTTTGATAAGGTGCTTAAAAAAAACGCCAGATGCTGGAAAAATCGAAGGTAGACAAAAATGCTGGAGAAACACAGCGGGTGAGCCAGCAACTATGGAGCGCGGGAATAGGTGACGCATCGGGTCGAGACCCTACTTCAGACCCATGTGAGGGTGGGGGCGGGAAGAAGAAGGGAAGAGGCGGAGAGAGTGGGCTGTGGGAGAGCTGGGAAGGGGAGGGGAAGGAGGGAGAAGGCAAGGACTACCTGAAATTGGAGAAGTCAATATTCTTACTGCCGGGGTGTAAACTACCCAAGCGAAATATGAGGTGCTGCTCCTCCAATTTACGGTGGGACTCTGGTCATAGAGGAGGCCCAGGACAGAAAGGTCGGATTACTTTTCGTTGTTTCTTCCCTGTTCTGGAGGAACATGGGGAACACGGGGTAAAACAAATCCTGTATCTAGCCTGCTCAATCCCGTAAATATTTTATATGTTTCTATAAGATCCCCTCTCATTCTTATGAATTTCATTAAGGATATAAGCCGATATTTCGGGGGTTTCCAGGCAGCGGGTGGTCCGTGGAGATTTGGAGACCGTTTCTGGTGGAGTTTGTAAGGTCAGGGCTCTGTGGTGAGGTGTAGTCTTGGGTTCATCGATACTTAAGCTCAGCGTAGGTAGTCTTGTCCTCGCTGACTATCTCCCCGCTCGGCTTCACACCTGGGGCGACAATCTGCGGGCTACTGTAGATCACGTGTCCATCACTGGTCTGCAATACAACGAAGCAATATAAACATAGATAAAAAAAGTAGGAGCAGGAGTAGGCCATTCGGCTCTTCTAGCCAGCCCTGCCATTCAATTCAATCCATGATTTAGTTTAGTTTATTTCTCCCTACAAAGCTGTGTCATGTTGTAAACCACAGCCATACCCCGAACTCCAACCCCACCCTCTCCCCCGCACCCTACAACCTCTCACCCCACCCACCCCACACCCCCAAACCTCCCATCCCGGGGCCAACACCCACCCCCACTGCCCCCCGCCCCTCCAGCCCAAACACACACACCCTCCCACCCCACCACCACCACACCCCACCCCCCTCCTAACCCCAACAACCCACCCCCACGCCCCCACCTTGTTACTCCAACATTTTGTGTATATCTCACAAGATATAATCACAGAGTGCTGGAATAACTCGTGGGTCAGGCAGCATATCCGTGGAGAACGTGGACAGGCACCAAGTGCTGGAGTAACTCAGCAGGTCAGGCAGCATCTCTGTGGAAAACGTCGACAGGTACAAAGTGCTGGAGTAACTCAGCGGGTCAGGCAGCATCTCTGCTTGAGAAGGAATGGGTGACGTTTCGGGTCGAGGCCCTACTTCTACGCTCAATTCTGTATATGTGTGGAATTTGCATATCCTCCCAGTGACTGGTTCACAGCCACCTCCTAGGACATGACCTGTGGCAATGACTAACCTCGTTCCAAGGAATTAAAAACCGGTTCTGTATCGCGTTACACTTGCTCAACTGTGTTTGGTGACTAACACCACATTCATTCCGCTGTTGAAACTCAAGTAGGTGCAGCATTGCAATCAGGTTTAAAGGTTATTGAAGATTAGTTCAGTTTAGACGCAGGACACTCAGATGCGACTTTATGTCAAAGTCCATCAGAACGTGCGAGTCACACATTCTGGTCGGTAATAAAGGCGTCGATATGTTCTAAATGGGGAGAGAATCCAGAAATCGGAGGTGCAAAGGGACTCGGGAGAGCTGGTGAAGGATTCCCAAAATGTTAATCTGCAAGTCGGATCGGTAGTAAAGAAAGCAAACTCAACGCAGGCCATTATTTCGAGAGGGCCCTTTTCACACAGAGAGTTGTCACTGTGGAATGCACTGTCTGAGTTGGAGGCCGGTTCTCTGGATACTTTCAAGAGAGAGCTAGATAGGGCTCTTAAAGATAGTGTAGTCAGGGGATATGGGGAGAAGGCAGGTACGGGGTAGTGATTGCGGATGATCAGCCACGATCACATTGAATGGCAGTGCTGGCACGATGGGCCGAATGGCCTATTGCTGCACCTATTGTCTATTGGCTTGTATAACCATATAACCATATAACAATTACAGCACGGAAACAGGCCCTCTCGGCCCTTCCAGTCCGTGCCGACCATTTGTTTTCCCCTAGTCCCATCTACCTGCACTCAGACCATACCCCTCCATTCCCTTCACGTCCATATACCTATCCACTTTACTCTTAAATGTTAAAATCGATCCTGCCTCCACCACTTCTGCTGGAAGCTCATTCCACACAGCCACCACCCTCTGAGTAAAGAAGTTCCCCCTCACGTTACCCCGAAACCTCTGTCCCTTAATTCTCATGTCATGCCCTCTTGTTTGAAACTTCCCTACCCTTAATGGGAAAAACGTATCCACGCCAATTCTGTCTATCCCTTTCATCATTTTAAAGACCTCAATCAAGTCCCCCCTTAACCTTCTGCGCTCCAAAGAATAAAGACCTAACTTGTTCAACGTTTCTCTGTAACATAGTTGCTGGAACCCTGGCAACATTCTAGTAAATCTCCTCTGTACTCTCTCTATTTTTTTTATTTTTTTTTTACAAAAACTGGCATGTAATGCTGACGTTTTATAAGGCGCTGCTCAGGCCGCATTTGAAGTATTGTGAGCAATTTTGGGCCCCGTATCTGAGGAAGGATGTCCCGGCTCTGGAGAGGTTCCAGAGGAGCTTTACAAGAACGATCCCAGGAATGAGTGGGTTAACATTTACGATGAGCGTATCTCGGCGCTGGGCCTGTACTCGCTGGAGTTTAGAAGAAAGGGGGAGGTGGGGGACGGGGGGGGGGGGGGGGGGGGGGGGGGGGGTGGGGGTGGGGCAATTCACTGGATGAGTTGGGGCAAATTCACTGGATGTTTTCAAGAGGGAGTTGGATTTAGCTCTTACGCTTATAGCAATCAAGGGATATGGTGACAAAGCAGGAACGGGTTTACTGATTGTGAATGATCACGCATGATCATATTGAATGGCAGTGCTGGCTTGAAGGGCCGAGTGGCCTACTGCTGCACCTATTTTCTATGTTTTTATGTTTAGTTCGTTCTCAGGAGCTGTTTCTGTGCTGTGCCGTTCTGTGAGTTTAGACCAGCAGTTTATTTAAGGAAGTGAAATTAAATTTCATCAAGGTCCCAGTGGAGTTTAGACTTGTTTCGCAGGGTTGTCGGCTCAGGTAAGGTGCAACCCTTCAGCTAAACAACACGTTGTGGCTTGTTGGACCTTCACCGATGCACAGATGCGGCTCCACACACACACTCACATCTCCAGAGACACCCCCCCCCCCCGGAGATTAGGATGAGGGGGAAACTCAGAGAAACGTTCCCCAATGGTGAAAGGCCTGGATAGAGTGGATGTGGAAAGGATGTAGGCCATTCGGCCCTTCGAGCCAGCACCGTCATTTTTTTTATTTTATTTGCACCATGTTTTAAAAGAAGACAAACGATCAATTTATAATACCATACAGTGCTGGGAGGGGAAGCCCAGAGGGCTTATACACAGTCCGCTCCCATCCGGAAATGAGCGTTAATGGCAAATCAGGGGGTAGGAGAAATAAAAAATACAATAATAAACAATAATACAGTTTAAGAATGAAAATTAAAAATATGAAATTAAAAATATGAAAATAAATAAAATAATGAAGTATAGTATGAGATAAGAGTCAATTGAAGTAGTTTGAGCTCATAAATAGCATTACAAAAAGCTGGACGTCAGAACTCAGGACATGATGAGAAACCTTTTAAGCTCAATCTTAAAGGTGGCTAAGAAGGTGTGAGACTTTAATGACAGAGGCTGGGTATTCGAAAATGTAGGGCCTTTAAAAGTAATGCAATGTTGGTGTTTGGATGTTCGACAAAACGGAAGATGAAGAGAAATTAGAAGAAAGGTTGAAAAGATCATGAAGAGTAACAGGCAAATCATGTTTACATTTAAGATATTTGAAAATAAAAATACATATTTGGAATGCATTCAGTTTATCTACAGCCAAAATTGAGTACTTCTTGAAGAGAGGGGCAGAAGGTTCTTGTGAATTTGAATGAACAATTAATATCATAAATTTCTTCTGTATGATGAGTAGCTTAGAACGATAGGAAGGGTAGGTAGAACCCCAAACAATATTACAATAATTGAAATAAGGATAAATCAAACTGTAATATATTGTTAGATGGGAAGACGGGTGAATAAATGCACAAACCTTTCTCAGAATACCAAGCATTTTCATTGATCTTCTACAGACAATATTGATATGTTATTTTCAAGTTAAATGTTGATCAATGGTTACTCCTAAAAAATGTGTATATGTTACTTCAGGAATTTCATGTCCATCATGCCTACTATGTTCTGTTGTGCTATGCAAATAAATAATTTCATTGTCCAGTCAGGGACACATGACAATAAACTCTTTTGACTTTTGACTTGACTTGACTTGACTTGATAAAAATTTTAGATTTGTCTTTGGGAAAGAATTGTTTTTTTATTGCAGAATGTCATGTAATTGCATTTTTTGATATCGAGAGAGAGCCTGTTCACTTCAAATCACTTAGAGACATGAGACATTTCTTCATTCACTAATTCAACCAATGATTTTAGATCACTATGTGAAGCTATAATATTGGTATCATCGGCAAACAGGATAGGAAGAAGTACTCTACAGGTATAGAATAAGTCATATATATATAGATCAAGAATAGTAAAGGACCAAGGATGGGGCCTCGTGGTACGATGGTATGTTAGCTTTCATAGCAAAAGGATTTGAGTACAGGAGCAGGGAGGTTCTACTTCAGTTGTACAGGGTCTTGGTGAGACCACACCTGGAGTATTGCGTACAGTTTTGGTCTCCAAATCTGAGGAAGGACATTATTGCCATAGAGGGAGTGCAGAGAAGGTTCACCAGACTGATTCCTGGGATGTCAGGACTGTCTTATGAAGAAAGACTGGATAGACTCGGTTCATACTCTCTGGAATTTAGGAGATTGAGAGGGGATCTTATAGAAACTTACAAAATTCTTAAGGGGTTGGACAGGCTAGATGCAGGAAGATTGTTCCCGATGTTGGGGAAGTCCAGGACAAGGGGTCACAGCTTAAGGATAAGGGGGAAATCCTTTAAGACCGAGATGAGAAAGACTTTTTTCACACAGAGAGTGGTGAGTCTCTGGAACTCTCTGCCACAGAGGGTAGTTGAGGCCAGTTCATTGGCTATATTTAAGAGTGAGTTGGATGTGGCCCTTGTGGCTACGGGGATCAGAGGGTATGGAGAGAAGGCAGGTACGGGATACTGAGTTGGATGATCAGCCATGATCATATTGAATGGCGGTGCAGGCTCGAAGGGCTGAATGGCCTCTACTCCTGCACCTAATTTCTATGTTTCTGTGTTTCTATGTTTACCCCATAGTGAATTATCAATTTTTTGGATGAGCTTCCATTTAGACTATTTGCACTCTATTTGCTAAATAGTTGGTTAACCATAGAAGCGCTACATCCTTTACCCCATATCTATTGAGTTTAGAGATTAAGATTGAATGATTGACTGTATCAAATGCCTTGGATAGATCTAAAAAGACACCAAGAGCAAATGTATTTTCATCTAGAGCAGTAGAGATGTTATTAATAAGTTGTAATAATGCATGCTCCGTAGAGTACTTCATCCTAAAGCCATATTGATGGTTATACAAAATATTATTCACAGTTAGATGGTTTCCTGTGATCCCTGTGATCATGGCTGATCATCCCCAAACAGGACCCCGTTCCTGCCTTCTCCCCGTATCCCCGGACTCCTCTATCTTTAAGAGCCCTATCTAACTCTTTATTGAAAGTATCCAGAGAAACGGCCTCCACCGCCCTCTGAGGCAGAGAATTTCACAGATTCACAACTCTCTGGGAGAAAAAGTGTTACCTCGTCTTCGTTCTAAATGGCCGACCCCTTATTCTTAAACTTAAGCAATGCTAACATTTATTTCATGAGGGCTTGTATACAAACACATGGATGTAATGCTAAGGCTCATAAAGGCGCTGGTCAGGCCGCATTTGGAATATTGTGAATAGACAATACAGTGGCTTGCAAATGTTTTCATACACCTTGAACTTTTCCCCATTTTGTCACGTTGCAACCACAAACGTAAATGTATTTTATTGGGATGGTGTGTGATGGACCAACACAAAGTGGTGCATAATTGTGAAGTGGAAAGAAAATGATATATTGTTTCCAAATTTTAATACAAATAAAAAACTGAAAAGTGTGGCCTGCAAAAGTATTCAGCCCCCTTTACTCTGGTACCCCTAAATAAAATCCAGTGCAACCAATTGCCTTCAGAGGTCACCTAATTAGTAAATAGAGTCCACTTGTGTGTAATCTATTCTCAGTATAAATACAGCTGTTCTGTGAAGGCCTCAGAGGTTTGTTAGATAACATTAGTGAACAAACAGCATCATGAAGCCAGACAGGTCAGGGATAAAGTTATGGAGATTTTTAAAACAGGGTTATGTTATAAAAAAATAGCCCAAGCTTTGAACATCTCACGGAGCACTGTTCAATCCATCATCCGAAAATGGAAAGAGTATGGCACAACTGCAAACCTACCAAGACATGGCCATCCACCTAAACTGACAGGCCGGGCAAGGAGAACATTGATCAGAGAAGCAGCCAAGAGGCCCATGGTAACTCTGGAGGAGCTGCAGAGATCCACAGCTCAGGTGGGAGAATCTGTCCACAGGACAACTATTAGTCGTGAACTCCACAAATCGGGCCTTTATGGAAGAGTGGCAAGAAGAAAGCCATTGTTGAAACAAAGCCATAAGAAGTCCCGTTTGCAGTTTGCCACAAGCCATGTGGAGGACACAGCAAACATGTGGGGGAAGGTGTTCTGGTCTGATGAGACCAGCAATGAAGTTTCTGGCCTGAATGCAAAACGCTATGTGTGGCGGAAAACTAACACTGCACATCACCCTGAACACACCATCCCCACTGTGAAACATGGTGGTGGCAGCATCATGCTGTGGGGATGCTTTTCTTCAGCAGGGATAGGGATGCTGGTCAGAGCTGACGGGAAGATGGCTGGAGCCAAATACAGGGCAATCTTGGAAGACAACCTGTTAGAGTCTGCAAAATACTTGAGACTGGGGCGGAGGTGCACCTTCCAGCAGGACAACGACCCTAAACATACAGCCAGAGCTACAATGGAATGGTTTAGATCAAAGCATATTTATGTGTTAGAATGGCCCAGTCAGTCCAGACCTAAAATCAATTGAGAATCTCTGGCAACATTTGAAAATTGCTGTTTACGGACGCTCTCCATCCAATCTGACTGTGCTTGACCAATTTTGCAAAGAAGAATGGGTAAACATTTCAGTATCTAGATGTGCAAAGCTGGTAGAGAACATACCCCAACAGACTTGCAGCTGTAATTGCAGCGAAAGATGGTTCTACAAAGTATTCACTCAGGGGGGCTGAAAACTTTTGCAAGCCACACTTTTCAGTTTTTTATTTGTAATAACATTTGGAAACCATGTATCATTTTCCTTCGACTTTACAATTATGCACCACTTTGTGTTGGTCTATCAAATAAAATCCCAATAAAATACATTTACGTTTGTGGTTGTAACGTGACAAAATGTGGAAAAGTTCAAGGGGTATGAAAACCTATGCAAGCCACTGTAGGTACAGGCCATACGGCCCTTCAAACCTCTCTGGGAAAAAGTGTTTCCTCGTCTCCGTTCTAAATGGCTTACTCCTTATTATTAAACTGTGGCCCCTGGTTCAGGACTCCCCCAATATCGGGAACATGTTTCCTGCCTCTAGCTTGTCCAAACCCTTAACAATCTTATATATTTCAATAAGATTCCCTCTCATATTTCTAAATTCAAGAGTATACAAAGCCCAGCCGCTCCATTTTCTCAGCATATGACATTCCCGCCATCCCGGGAATTAATCTGGTGAACCTACGCTGCACTCCCTCAATAGCAAGCAGGTCCTTCCTCAAATTAGGGGACTAAAACTGCACACAATACTCCTGTGTTCTCACTAGGGCCCTGTACAACTGCAAATGTACCTCTTTGCCCCTATACTCGGCTCCTCTTGTTATGAAGGCCAATATGCCATTCGCTTTCTTCACTGCCGGCTGCACCAGCATGTACATAGATTGATGTACAAGGAACCCCAGATCCTTTGTACTTCCCCTTTTACCAACTTGACGCCATTTATTTAGTACTCTCCTTCCTGTTTTTGATACCAAAGTGAAAAACCTCTAATTTGCCCACATTAAACTGCATCTGCCAAGCATGAACCCACTCCCCCAACCTGTTCGTCACCCTGCATTATCATTTTGGGCCTCCCATCTGAGGAAGGATGTGTCGCCGCTGGAGAGTGTCCACAGGAAGTTTACAAGAACAATCCTAGGAATCATTGGTTTAAAATATGATGAGCGTTTGACGGCATTGGGCATGTACTCGCTGGAGTTTAGAAGAATGATGGCGGACCTGATTGGAAAATACAGAATAGTGAAAGGCATGGATCAAGTGAATCTTTGCTCAGATACGTGGCCCAAAACTGCTCACAATATTCCAAATGTGACCTGACCAGCGCCTTATAGAGCCTGAGCATTACATCCTTTTTTTTGTATACAAGCCTTCTTGAAATAAATGTGTTTGTTTGAGTGAAAGATAGAAAAGACTAGGCTTGTATTCACTAGAGTTTTGAAGGATGAGGGGGGATCTTATAGGAACTTATAAAATTATAAAAGTACCGGACAAACTAGATGCTGGAAAAATGTTCCCAATGTTGGGGAAGTCGAGAACCAGAGGCCACACTTAGAATAAAGGGGAAGCCATTTAGGAGGTGAAAAACACTTTTTCACCCAGAGAGTTGTGAAATTCCCTGCCACAGAGGATTTAAGAGAGAGATAAATAGAGCACTAGGGGCTAGTGGAATCAAGGGATATGGGGAGAGAGCAGGCACGGGTTATTGATTGGGGACGTTCAGCCATGATCACAATGAATGGCGGTGCTGGCTCGAAGGGCCGAATGGCCTCCTCCTGCACCTATGTTTCATTTTCCCATATTTTATGTTTTCTTTACTACCGATTCGACTTGCAGACTAACGTTTGGGAATCCTGCACCAGCTCTCAAGTCCCTTTGCACCACAGATTTATGGATTCTCTCCCCTTTTAGAAAATAGTCCATGCCTTTATTCCAACCACCAAAAAGCATGACCACACTTTGCTGCACTTTATACCAATGGCCAGTCCTTCCACCTTTTATTTTAGAGAGACAGCGCTGAAACAGGCCCTTAGGCCCACCGAGTCCGGGCCGACCAGCGATCGCCCGCACACTAACACTATCCTACACACACTCGGGACAATTTTTACGTTTACAAAGCCAATTGATCTACAAACCTGCATGTCGTTGGAGTGTGGGAGGAAACGGAAGATCTCTGAGAAAAACCCACACCGGTTACGGGGAGAACGTACAAACTCCGTTTACACAGCCGCCGTAGACGGGATCGAACCCGGGTCTCCGGCGCTGCATTCGCTGTAAGGCGGCCACTCTACCGCTGCGCCACTGTGACAGCCCGCGCCTACCATTGTCGTATCATCCGTAAACATGGTCACAAATCCTTCCAAAACCCACGTCCAAATCATTAATATACAATGTGAAGCGCAGCGGCCCCAGCACCGACCACTGCGGACATCCACTAGTCACTGGCAGCCAACCAGAAAAACCCCTGCACTGCCACTCTTTGCCTTCTGCCATCCGGTCAACCTGCTGCAGTATTAAGACAGTCGAGCGTCACGGTAAGAAAGTCTTTATATCCCGTTTACCTGCGCTGGAGCTGTGCTTGTCCCATTGTTAGATGGCTCCAGTTCTAAATAAACAGAATAAAAATCAGACAGAATCAGTCAACACTTCAACTGTGGACATCAATTAACAAACATTCCAGTCCCATCCGCCCCCCCCCCCCCCCCCCCCCCCCCCCCCCCCACCTCATGACAGCTGAGGAATATTTAATAGGTTTATGTCCTCAGAGAAGAATTAGGCCATTCGGCCCATTGTGATTACTCCGCCATTTGGCCCATCTCTCCCTCTCAAACACCATTGTCCTGCCTTCTCCCCATAACTCCTGACACCCGGATTAATCAAGAAACTACCTATCTCCGCCTCAAGAATATCAATTGACTTGTGGCCTCCACCGCCATCTGTGGCAATGGATTCCACAGATTCTCCACCCTGTGACTAATGAAATTTGTCTTCAGCGCGGAAACAGGCCCTTCGGTCCCACTTACCCACGCCGGCCAACATGCTCCATCAACACTGTTCCCATCTGCCCACGTTTGGTCCATATCCGTCCAAACCTGTCCTATCCATGTTCCTGTCCAGCTGTTTCTTAAAGGTTGGGATAGTCCCTGCCTCAACTACCTCCTCCTGCAGCTTGTTCCATTCACCCACCATCCTGTCATTCTGTGGAAAAGTTACCCCTCAGAATCAAATTAAATATTTTTCGAGGTTGGAAGGCATACAAATAAAATAATGAGATGATATACTTTACATTCTTTTGAAACCATCATTCGTCTTAAAATACAGCATTGATAATTTCTTTATGTTTAATTTTAGACACAATCCACTGAGGATTGTTAATGATAAAAAATCACACGACATTTCACAGGCAGGTTGCCACAAGCTGTATTTGAAATCCCTTCTCCCAACTCTCTTTGGAGTGTGGGAGGAAAGTGAAGATCCCGGAAAAAAAAACCTCACGCAGGTCGCGAGGAGAACGTGCAAACTCCGGACAGATCGCACCCGTAGTCGGGATCGGACCCGGGTCTCCGGCGCTGCAAGCGCTGTAAGGCATCAACTCTACCGCTGACTTGGCCTCCACAGCCTTCTGTGGCAAAGAATCCCACACATTCACCACCCTCTGACTAAAGAAATTCCTCCTCATCTCCTTCCTAAAGGATCGTCCTTTAATTCTGAGCTTGTGACCTCTTGTCCTAGACTCCCCCGCTAGTGGAAATATCCTCTCCACATCCACTCTATCCAGGCCTTGCACTATTCGGCAACGTTTCAATGAGGTCCACGCCCCACCCCTTCATGGTTCTAAACTCCAGTGAGTACAGGCCGAGTGGTTCATCGTAGTTTAATCTACTCAATCCTGGAATCATTCTTGTGGTGTCACCTTTATGTGGGTCTGGGGATATCAGTGGTGAAAATACAAAATGCTCCACCGCCTCTGGGACTTTATTCTTGGGGGCGCAGGTGGATAAGGGGTGATCTTATAGAGGCGCATAAAATCATGAAAGGAATAGATCGGGTAGACGCACAGAGTCTCTTACCCTGAATGGGGGAATCGAGGACCAGAGGACGCTGGTTCAAGGTGAAGGGGAAAATATTTCAAAGGGATCTAAGGGGTAACTTTTCCACACAACCGGGGTGCGTTTGTGGAACGAGCTGGCGGAGGAGATCCCTGGCAGGGTCTTTCCCAACATTTATGAAACTTTGGACTGGTACATGGATAGGACAAGGTTTGGAGGGATATGGGCCAAGCGCAGGAGGTGGGACTAGTGTAGATGGGACATGTTGGCCAGTGTGGGCGAGTTGGGTTGAAGGGCCTGTTTCCACGCTCTATGGGTCGATGGGTCGATATCTCACCAACAATGATAGGGTTGTTATTGGTGCAGCAAGGTAGCGAGATCTCTCTACAGGGACCTGTAACACTCCTGGACTCCAGAGACAGCAAAGCTTGTTAATACTGGCCTCACTGCTCACAGCTCAGCTGTCGAGGAGCTATTATTCATAATAACGACAAATGGAACATCTGTTTACATCTTCACAGTGGCTAGATGTTATTCATGAGTCATAGACACAGAGTCGTAGAGAGAGAGAGAGAGAGAGAGAGAGAGAGAGAGAGAGAGAGAGAGAGAGAGAGAGAGAGAGAGAGAGAGAGAGAGAGAGAGAGAGAGAGAGAGAGAGAGAGAGAGAGAGAGAGAGAGAGAGAGACATAGAGAGTGAGAAAAATAGAAAGAGTGAGAGAGAGAGACAGAAACACAATGAGAAAGCGAGAGACAGAGAAACAGGGAGACAGAGGGACAGAGACAGAGAGACGGATAGACAGATAGAGAGCGAGAAAAAGAGGGAGAGAGACAGAGAGAGAGAGAGAGAGAGAGAGAGAGAGAGAGAGAGAGAGAGAGAGAGAGAGAGAGAGAGAGAGAGAGAGAGAGAGAGAGAGAGAGAGAGACAGAGAGAGGCAGAGAGACAGAGAGACAGAGAGAGTGAGAAAAATGGAAATAGTGAGGGAGAGAGACAGAAACACAATGGGAAAGCGAGAGACAGAGAAACAGGGAGACAGAGGGACAGAGAGACGGAGAGACGGATGGACAGATAGACAGAGAGAGGCAGAGAGAGAGAGAGAGAGAGAGACAGAGAGACAGAGAGAGAGAGAGAGAGAGAGAGAGAGAGATAGACAGAGAGAGAGACAGAGAGACAGAGAGACAGAGAGAAAGAGACAGAGGGAGAGAGAGCCAGAGAGCGACAGAGAGAGACAGGGACAGAGAGTCACAGAGAGACAGTTAGAGAGACTGGGAGAGAGAGAGAGAGAGAGAGAGAGAGAGAGAGAGAGAGAGAGAGAGAGAGAGAGAGAGAGAGAGAGAGAGAGAGAGAGAGAGAGAGAGAGAGAGAGAGAGAGAGAGAGAGAGAGAGAGAGAGAGAGAGAGAGAGAGAGAGAGAGAGAGACAGGGACAGAGAGAGCCAGAGAGAGACAGAGAGAGACAGAGAGACAGAGGCATAGAGACTGGGAGAGAGAGAGAGAGAGAGAGAGAGAGAGAGAGAGAGACAGAGAGAGAGAGAGAGAGAGAGAGAGAGAGAGACAGGGACAGAGAGAGCCAGAGAGAGACAGAGAGAGACAGAGAGACAGAGGCATAGAGACTGGGAGAGAGAGAGACAGATAGAGAGAGAGACAGAAACAGAGAGAGCCAGAGATAGACAGCGAGAGACAGAGACAGAGAGAGACAGAGAGAGACATTCCCTCTATACCTCACGCTGCCTCAGCAAGGCCAGCAGCATAATCAAGGACAAGTCCCACCCCGGTCACACACTCTTCACCCCTTTCCCATCGGGCAACAGGCGCAGAAGTGTGGAAACGAACGCACATCTCCAGATTCAGGGACAATTTCTGCCCTGCTTACAGCAAGAAACTAAACTATCTTCCCACAACCAGAGAGCGGTCCTGAATTGCTATATTTTTCGTTGGCGACCCTTGGACTATATGTTATTCAACTTTGCTGGATTTACCTTGCACTAAACGTATTTCCCTTGTCCTGCATCTGTACACTGTGAATGGCTCGATTGGAATCACGTATTATCTCTCAGCTGACTGCTTAGCACACAACAAAAGCTATTCACTGTACCTCGGTACATAAGTACCAGTTGCATAATTAGGCCATTCAGCCCATCAAGTCTAGTCCGCGGTTCAAATATGGGTGATCCATCTCTCCCTCCTAAATCCATTCTCTTGCCATCTCCCCATAATCCCTGACACCCGTTTAATCAATAATCTATCTATATCTATGGTGACCTATCTTTACATCCCAACCCCATTCTCCTGCCTTCACCACACAACCTCTGAAAGCTTTACTTATCACGTCATGGAGTGATACAGTGTGAAAACAGGCCCTTCGGCCCCACTTGCCCACAGCGGCCAACATGCCCCAGTTAAATTAGTCCAACCTCTGGCCCTCGAATCCCCAAGTCTGGGTAAGACTGTGCATCTAATTGATCTATTCCTCTCAGGATTTTATGCACCTCTCTATAAGATCTCCCCTCATCGTCCTGCGCTCCAAGGAATAGCGGCCCAGCCTTCCCAAACCTCTCCTTCCTAATGGAAAGTCCTTTAATTCTGAGGGTACGGACTCTGGACCTAGACTCTCCCACTAGTGGAAACATCTTTTAACATATAACCATATAACAGTTACAGCACGGAATCAGGCCATCTCTGCCCTTCTAGTCCGTGCTGAACACTTATTCTCACCTAGTATCATCTACTTGCACTCAGACCATAACTCTCCATTCCTTTTCTTCTCTGCTATTGAACACATGACAACAAACTAAACTGAACTGAACACTCCCAATAGTCAAGGCACAAAGAGCTGGAGCAACTCAACGGGTCAGGCAGCATTTCTGGAGAACATGGACGGGTACAAAGTGTTGATGTAACTCAGCGGGTCAGGCAGCATCTCTGGAGAACATGGATAGGTACAAAGTGTTGGAGTAACTCATCGGGTCAGGCAGCATCTCTGGAGAACATGGATAGGTACAAAGTGTTGGAGTAACTCAACGGGTCAGGCAGCATCTCTGGAGAACATGGATAGGTACAAAGTGTTGGAGCAACTCATCGGGTCAGGCAGCATCTCTGGAGAACACTGATTGGTCAAGAATGCCGGAATAACTCAGCGGGTCAGGCAGAATCTCTGGAGAGAAGGATTGGGAGACATTTCGGGGCGAGACCCTTCTTCAGACTGAGAGACAGTCTGGTGGGGAAGATAGTCAAACGCATCACGGAGGAATGGAGGTTCTGAGAAGACTTCAACTTACGCTGCGGGTTCGGCTGTTTCCTCCCAACGGCTGCGTACTCTGTTTGGGTCACTGGGACTGTTTAGAAAGAGACACCAAAACACATTGGTGTGGAGACTGGTACTTTATCACTGATAAACTCATCCGTTTATCCGTGGTATTAACTCTGTGCTTGCATACGCAATTAGTAAATTTCGCTAAGCATTTCCACACTGGGGGAGCAATTGCAAAACGATCTCTGCTGTTAGGGAGGGAAGGGGTTAATACTAAAAGCTGGGGGTAACAATGCCGCAGATTTTTGTTAATTTGCGAATTTAAAAAATGCAGATGCAAGTCGCTGGGCGGGAAAAGCAGAGGCTGAGATTTAGGGTGCGTTAGCAAAATGTACTCACTGTTTCCACGAGGTGACATTTTGTGATCACTAGACGGCGTTCCGGATTTTAACCTGAGTGGATATCAGACAACACGTCGGCTCACAGACACATGGAAAACATCGGTGCCATTCCAGCCAGCACCGCCCTTCAATACGACCATGGCTGATCATCCACAACCACTAACCCCGTTCCTGCGTTATCCCCTTATCAATAGGCAATAGGCAATAGATGCAGGAGTAGGACATTCGGCACTTCGAGCCAGCCCCGCCATTCAATGTGATCATGGCTGACCATCCCCAATTAGTAACCCCCGTTCCTGCTTTCTCCCCAGATCCCTTGATTCCGTTAGCCCCAAGAGCTAAATCTACAAATGGAGCGGCTGTGCTTGTATACTCTGTAAATTAGAAGGATGAGAGTGGATCATATTGAAACATATAAGATTGTTAAGGGTTTGGACACACTAGAGGCAGGAAACATGCTCCCGATGTTGGGGGAGTCCAGAATCAGGGGCACAGTTTCAGAATAAGGGGTTGGCCGATTAGAACGGAGATGAGGAAACACGTGTCCACCCAGAGAGTTGCGAGTCTGTGGAATTCTCTGCCTCAGAGGGCGTTGGAGGCCGGTTCTCCGGATACATTCAAGAGAGAGCTAGATAGGGGGTCTTAAAGATAACGGAGTCAGGGGATATGGGGAGAAGGCAGGAACGGGGTACTGATTGGGGATGATCAGCCATGATCACATTGAATGGTGGTGCTGGCTCGAAGGGCTGAATGGCCTACTCCTGCACCTATTGTCTATTGTCTAAACTAAAGAGTGACTCCACAGTGGAGGAACGGCGGGGTGGATTGTTGAAGAAATGGTGCAGGAAAGAGGAAGATAAATTGAATAATGATTCTGCAAACAGGTGAACTTTCCACGCAGCTGTTTAGTGGTAAGGCACCACAGAGTTTGAATTTCCTCATTTACAGAGATCAACAGCACAAAATAATGCCAGTCGAGCAAATCAAAATGCAGCTTTATAGGACTTGGGTCAGTCCGCATTTCAACTTCCTCCTCTGGCAGCTCGTTCCATACTTGAGAGTATGTGTAGACTGGGCTTGTATACTGGCGTTTAGAAGGATGAGAGGGGATGTTAAAGAACCATATACGATTTTAAAGGGTATGGACACGCTAGAGGCAGGAAACATGTTCCCGATGTTGTGGGAGTCCAAAACCAGAGGCCATAGTTTAAGAATAAAGGATCTTCCATTTAGAACGGAGATGTGGAAAAACCTTTTCACCCAGAGAGTTCTGAGTCTGTGGAATTCTCCACCTCAGGTGGAGGCAGAGAAATCCTGGATACTTCCAAGACTGAGCTAGATAGGGCTCTTAAAGCTAGCGGAGTCAGGGGATATGGAGGGAAGGCAGGAAAGGGGTACTGATTGTGGATGATCAGCCATGACCACATTGAATGGCGGTTCTGCCTCAAAGGGCCGAATGGCCTACTCCTGAACCTATCGGTTACCTGTTTTCTGTTCTTTACAGACCGCGCCCAAATAGGCCCTTCGGCCCAGCGAGTCCGCGCTGACCAGCGACCCCCGCACACTAACAATATCCTACACATACAGGGACAACTTACATTTATACCAAGGCAAACCTGTGCGTCTTTGGAGAGTGGGAGGAAACCTGAGTTCTCGGAGAAAACCCACGCAGTCACGGGGAGAATGTACAAACTCTCTAAAGGCAGCACCCATGGTCGGGATCGAACCCGTGTCTCCGGCGCTGGGAGAAAGTGGCTATTGCTACGCCACTGCGTCACCATACTCTGGCTACATTCACCCTCCGTAGAGTGTTGAGTGAGCTTTTCAGCGTACTACATCCAGATCCAGAATTCCTCTCCTGATCTTACAGACAGACGGCTGTGGAGGCCAAGCTAATGATCAGTTTTAAGATGATGATTCGAGATTAGGGGTGTCAAGGCTTATGGGGAGAAGGCGGGATAATGTGGTTGAGAGGGAAAGGTAGATCAGCCATGATTGAATGACGGAGTAGACTTGATGGGCCGAATGGCCTAATTTTGCTCCTATCACTTATGAACCTATATGAGCGTCAACTTCCTCCTCTGTTCCATACACCCGAAAAAATTTCCCTCAGATTCCTATAAAGTCGTTTTCCCCTTCATGTTAAATCTATGCCCTCTCGTCCTCGGTTCCCCAAATCTGGGCAAGATACTCTCTCTGTGCCTCTACCGGATCTATACCCCTCATGATTGTGTACACCTCCTTAAGGTTACCCCTAATCCTTCTGCGCTCCAAGAAATAGTCCCAGCCTGCCCCAAACTCTACATGTAGCTCAGGGCCCTCGAGTCCGGGCAGCATCCTCGTAACTCTTCTCTGAACCCTTTCCAGCTTTACGGCATCTTTCCCACCGCAGGGGGAATGAATGTGAGAGGGAAAGTCCTGCTAACAGTGGCAAAAACTGAACACGAAACTCCATATCGGGTTTCACCCGAACAACTAGTTTTTCAAACATTTCCTATTCGTGTACATCTGTCCGAATGTATTTGTAAATGTTATCGTCTCTGCACAACTCCCTCGTATGGCAGCTAGCTCCATATTCCCGGGATGGCGGGACTGTCATATCCTAAGAGAATGGAGCAGCTGGGCTTGAACATTCTGGAGTTTAGAAGGATGACATGGATTTAATTGAGACATATAAGATTTTTAAGGGTTTGGACACGCTGGAGGCAGGAAACATGTTCCCGATGTTGGGGGAGTCCAGAACCAGGGTCACAGTTTAAAAACATGGAGTATGCCATTTTGAACGGAGATGAGCAAACACTTTTTCTCACATAGAGTGGAGAGTCTGTGGAATTCTCTGCCTAAGAGGGCGGCGGAGGCCGGTTCTCTGGATGTTTTCAAGAGAGAGCTAGGTAGGGCCCTTAAACATACCGGAGTCATGGGATATTGGGAGAAGGCAAGAACGGGGTACGGATTGGGGATGATCAGCCATGATCACATTGAATGGCGGTGCTGACTCGAAGGGCCGAATGGCCTTTTCCTCCACCTATTGTCTATTGCCTATTGCCTATTGCCTACACCCACCACCCTCGGTGAGAGAACGTTTGCCTCTCGAGTTCCCTTGAAATCTGTCTCCTCTTACCTTAAACCTATTAATTGACCGCCCTACTCTGGGTAAAATACTCTGTCGTTCAAAGTATCTATTCCCTTTATGGTTTTATACACTTCTATAAAATCACCCTTCAGCCTCCTGCGCTCCAAGGAATAAAGTCCAAGCTAATTATAACCATATAACCATAATTGACTCCGTACACATCTTTACGACGATGTTGCCAGGAGACGAGGGTCTTGAGTTACTTGGAGAGTTTGGGGCAGGCTAGGACCTAATTCCTTGGAGCTTAGGGGATGAGGTGCGATCTTATAGAGGTGTACAGAATCACGAAGGGAATAGGTCGGATTAGTACACACTGTCGTTTTCCCAGAGTCTGGGAATCGAGGACCAGAGGACTTATGTTCAAGGTGAAGGGGAAAATATTTAATAGGAATTCGAGGGGAACCAATTTCATACAGAGGGTGGTGGGTGTATGGAACAAGCTACAGAGGAGGTCGTTGAGGCAGGTAGTAAAACGATATTCAAAAGACAGGTACCTGGATAGGACATGGCAGGAGTTTATGGACGGGACAAGTAAAGCTGGAACATTGGGGGTTACACAAAAAGCTGGAGAAACTCAGCGGGTGCAGCAGCATCGAAGGAGCGAAGGAGATAGGCGACGTTTCGGGTCGAGACCCTTCTTCAGCTGGAACATTGTTGGCCGGTGTGGGGGAGTTGGCCGGAAGGGCCTGTTTCCACACCGTATCATTCTACAAGTCTAGTAGGGGAATCGAGAACCAGAGGACATAGGTTAAAGGTGAAGGGGTAAAGATTTATTAGGAACCCAAGGGCAGCTTTTACACAAAGATGGTGGTGGGTGCATGGAACGAGCTGCCGGGGGATGTAGTTGAGGCAACGTTTAATATATTTGGCACATATCCCTCCACACCTGTCCTATCCATGTTAGACAGGTACATGGATAGGACAGGTGTGGAGGGATATGTGCCAAATGCGGGCAGGCGGGACTAGTGTAGATGGAACATGTTGGTCAATGTGGGCAATGGGCCGAAGGGCATGTGTCTGTGCAGTGTAGGTGGGGCAGGTTGGTCAGTGTGGGCAAGTTGGGCCGAAGGGCTTGTTTCCACGCTGTGTGACTCTGTGACTAGTGTAGGTGGGGCATGTTGGTCAATATGGTCAAGTTGGTCCGAATAACCTGTGCCTGTGCAGTGTGACTCTCCGACTAGTGTAGATGGGGTACGTTGGTTAGCTTAGGCAAGTTGGGCTGAAGGGCCTATTTCCCTTCAGTCTGTCTGTATAAGATCACCACACTCACATTCCTTGGTGCTCGATCTCACCACGCCCGGTGTTAATTACATATAATAGCTCGTTGGGAAACTGATTGATTCAAGCTGAAAGTGGAGCAAGTACATTCTTTTATATTTAGCCAATTGCTGCCTGGACAACAGTAAACACCAACCCAACGCCTTGATTGTTAACCTTCTCTGAGTAGGATAATTATGGTGGATATCGTCATTGCCAGCAAAGGGGGGAGCTGTCAGGATCATAGCCATAGAGATATAGATATATAGAGTTCTAGCGTTGTAGAGATATATAGACATAGAGATATACAGTTATAGAGTTATAGAGTTTTAGAGATATAGACACATAGAGATATAGTTATAGAGATATAGACATATAGAGACATAGATATAGAGTTATAGACATATAGAGACATGGAGATATAAAGTTATAGAGTTATAGAGTTATAGAGACATAGAGATATAGAGATATAGTTATAGAGACATAGAGATATAGAGTTATAGTTATAGAGACATAGATATATAGAGTTATAGAGACATAGAGATATAGAGACATAGAGATATAAAGTTATAGAGTTATAGAGATATAGAGACATAGAGTTATAGAGTTATAGTGATATAGAGTTATAGTGATGTAGAGTTATAGAGATATACAGTTATAGAGTTATAGAGTTTTAGAGATATAGACACATAGAGATATAGAGTTATAGAGATATAGACATATAGAGACATAGATATATAGTTATAGAGACATAGAGATATAAAGTTATAGTTATAGAGACATAGAGATATACAGTTATAGAGTTATAGAGTTTTAGAGATATAGACACATAGAGATATAGAGTTATAGAGATATAGTTATAGTCATAGATATATAGTTATAGAGATATAGAGTTATAGAGTTATAGAGATATAGAGTTATAGAGACATAGAGATATAGAGATATAGTTATAGAGATATAGAGTTATAGAGAAATAGAGTTATAGAGTTATAGTTATAGAGATATAGAGATAGAGATATAGAGTTATAGAGATATAAAGTTATAGAGTTATAGAGTTATAGAGACATAGAGATATAGATATATAGAGTTATAGAGATATAGAGATATAGAGTTATAGAGACATAGAGATATAGGGATATAGAGTTATAGAGATATAGAGTTATAGAGATATAGTTATAAAGATATAGAGTTACAGAGACATAGAGATATAGAGATATAGAGTTATAGATATATAGAGTTATAGAGTTCTGGAGTTATAGAGTTATAGAGATATAGAGTTATAGAGATATAGAGCTATAGAGTTATAGAGTTATAGAGATATAGAGTTATAGAGACATAGAGATATAGAGATATAGAGTTATAGAGATATAGAGATATAGAGTTATAGAGATATAGTTATAGAGTTATAGAGATATAGAGTTATAGATATATAGTTATAGAGATATAGAGTTATACAGTTATAGAGATATAGAGTTATAGAGATAGAGTTATAGAGTTTTAGAGTTATAGAGATACAGAATTATAGAGACATAGAGATACAGAGATATAGAGTTATAGAGTTATAGAGTTATAGAGATATAGAGTTATAGAGTTATAGAGATATAGAGTTATAGAGATATAGAGTTATAGAGATATAAAGTTATAGAGTTATAGAGTTATAGAGACATAGAGATATACATATATAGAGTTATAGAGATATAGAGATATAGTTATAGTTATAGAGATAGAGATTTAGAGTTATAGACATAGAGTTATAGAGATATAGAGTTAAAGAGTTATAGAGTTATAGAGACATAGCGATATAGAGTTATAGAGATATAGAGATATAGAGTTATAGAGATATAGATGTATAGAGATATAGAGTTATAGAGACATAGAGACAAAGTTATAGAGTTATAGTTATAGAGACAGGTTTATAGAGACATAGAGTAATAGAGTTATTGAGTTATAGAAAAATATAGTTATAGAGTTATAGTTATAGTTATAGAGATATAGAGACAGAGTGTTATAGAGTTATAGTTACAGAGACATAAAGTTATAGAGGCATAGAGTTATAGAGATAGATTTATTGTTATAGAGTTATAGAGATAGATTTATTGTTATAGTTATAGAGACTGTAAACGAGAAAGGCTGGGGGGAGGGTCTCGGGTAGAGGGGGCTAGGGGACAGGATGTGGAGCAAGAGGCAGAGAAGGGAAGCACTCGGACCCAAAATGTAGGCGACAAAAAGGAAAAAGATAATAGACAGAGAATAAGGGATGGTGGGTTTCTAAATTGTGTATATTTTAATGCTAGGAGCATTGTAAGAAAGGTGGATGAACTTAGAGCCTGGATTGACACCTGGAAATATGATGTTGTGGCAATCAGCGAAACATGGTTGCAGGAGGGCTGTGATTGGAAGCTAAATATTCCAGGATTTCGTTGCTTCAGGTGTGATAGAATTGGAGGGACCAGAGGTGGAGGTGTTGCATTGCTTGTCAGAGAGGATATTACAGCAGTGCTTTGGCAGGATAGATTAGAGGGCTCGTCTAGGGAGGCTATTTGGGTGGAACTGAGAAGTGGGAACGGTGTAGCAACACTTTTAGGGGTGTATTATAGACCGCCAAATGGGGAGCGAGAATTGGAAGAGCAAATATGTAAGGAGATAGCAGATATTAGTAGTATGCACAAGGTAGTGATCGTGGGAGATTTCAATTTTCCAAAAATAGACTGGGAAACACATTCTGTAAATGGGCTGGATGGTTTGGAGTTTGTAAAATGTATGCAGGATAGTCTTTTGCAGCAGTACATAGAGGTATCGACCAGAGAAGGGGCAGTGCTGGACCTCCTGTTAGGAAATGAGGCAGGTCAGGTGATGGAGGTATGCGTTGGTGAGCACTTCGGGACCAGTGATCACAATACCATTAGTTTCACTATAATTATGGAGAGAGTCAGAACTGGACCTAGAGTGGAGATTTTTGATTGGAGAAAGGCTAACTTTGAGGGAATGCGTAAGGATTTAAAAGGAGTGAATTGGGACACTTTGTTTTATGGGAAGAATGTAGAAGAGAAATGGAGGACATTTAAAGGGGAAATTGTAAGAGTACAGAATCTTTATGTCCCTGTTAGGTTGAAAGGAAATAGTAAAAAATAGAAAGAGCCATGGTTTTCAAGGGAAATTGGACACTTGATTCGAAAAAAAGAAAGATATCCACAATAAATATAGGAGGCATGGAGTAAATGAGGTGCTAGAGTATAAAGAATGTAAAAAGAATCTTAAGAAAGAAATTAGGAAGGTAAAAGAAGATACGAGGTTGCTTTTGCAAGAAAGGTGAAAGTAAATCCAAAGGGTTTCTACAGCTATATTAATAGCAAAAGTGATAAAATTGGACCATTAGAGAGCCAGAATGGACATCTATCTGCAGAGCCAAAAGAGATGGGGGAGATATTGAACAATTTATTTTCTTCGGTATTCACCAAGGAGAAGGATATTGAACTCTGGATGGTAAGGGAAAAAAAGTAGAGTAGCTATGGAAACTATGAGATTCAATGAGGAGGATGTACTGACATTTTTGAAAAATATAAAAGTGGATAAGTCTCCATGTCCTGACAGGATATTCCCTAGGACATTGAGGGAAGTTAGTGTAGAAATAGCAGGAGCTGTGACAGAAATATTTCAAATGTCATTAGAAACGGGAATAGTGCCGGAGGATTGGGTTACTGCGCATGTAGTTCCATTGTTTAAAAAGGGTTCAAAGAAAAAACCTAGCAATTATAGACCTGTTAGTTTGACGTCAGTGGTGGGCAAATTCATGGAAAGGATACTTAGAGATAATATATATAAGCATCTGGATAAACAGGGTCTGATCAGGAACAGTCAACATGGATTTGTTGCTGGAAGGTCATGTCTGACAAACCTTCTTGAATTTTTTGAAGCGGAATTTTTTGAAGCTAGGGAAATTGATGTGGGTAAAGCAGTGGAGGTTGTCTATATGGATTTCAGTAAGGCCTTTGACAAGGTTCCCCGTGGAAGGTTGGTTAAGAAGGTTCAATCCTTGGGTGTTAATGGCGCAGTAGCAAGATGGATTCAACAGTGGCTGAATGGGAGATGTCAGAGAGTAATGGTGGATGGCTGTTTGTCAGGTTGGAAGCGGGTGACCATTGGGGTGCATCAGGGATCTGTGTTGGGTCCACTGTTGTTTGTCATGTACATCAATGATCTGGATGATGGGGTGGAAAATTGGATTAGTAAGTATGCAGATGATACTAAGATAGGTGGTGTTGTGGATAATGAAGTAGATTTTCAAAGTCTACAGAGAGATTTGGGCCATTTGGAAAAGTGGGCTGAAAGATGGCAGATGGAATTTAATGCTGATAAGTGTGAAGTGCTACATCTTGGCAGGACAAATCATAATAGGACGTACATGGTAAATGGTAGGGAATTGAGGAATGCTGTGGAACAGAGGGATCTAGGAATAACTGTGCACAGTTCCCTGAAGGTGGAATCGCATGTAGATAGGGTGGTAAAGAAAGCCTTTGGTGTGCTGGCCTTTATAAATCAGAGCATTGAATATAGGAGTAGGGAAGTAATGTTAAAATTGTACAAGGCATTGGTAAGACCAATTCTGGAGTATGGTCTGCCATTTTGGTCGCCTAATGATAGGAAGGAAGTCAACAAAATAGAGAGAGTACAATGGAGATTTACTAGAATGTTGCCTGGGTTCCAGCAACTATGTTACAGAGAAAGGTAGAACAAGTTATTCATTGGAGCGCAGAAGGTTAAGGGGGGACTTGATTGAGGTCTTTACAATGATGAAAGGGATAGACAGCGTTGACGTGGATAAGCTTTTCCCATTGAGGGTAGGGAAGATTCAAACAAGGCATGACATGAGAATTAAGGGAAAGAAGTTTAGAGGTAACGTGAGGGGGGACTTCTTTGCACAGAGGGTGGTGGCTGTGTGGAATGAGCTTCCAGCATTAGTGGTGGTGGCAGGATCAATTTTAACATTTAAAAGTAAAGTGTATAGGTATATGGACGGGAAGGGAATGGAGGGGTATGGTCTGAGTGCAGGTAGATGGGACTAGGGGAAAACAAATGGTCGGCACGGACTGGAAGGGTCGAGAGGGCCTGTTTCCGTGCTGTAATTGTTATATGGTTATATGGTTATATGGTTATAGAGTTAAACTTCACCTCGGTAACTAATACTGAAGACCTGCAAAAGGTGGAGTAACAGATCGAATACGGTGACAAAGATGACAGGCCATATGCAACAGAGATCCAACATTTACAACAGACAATAGACAATATGACTTTTGGGCTTTGCATCGTGTTCAGAGAAACATAGAAACATAGACAACAGGTGTAGGAGGAGGCCATTTGGTCCTTCGAGCCAGCACCGCCATTCAATGTGATCATGGCTGATCATCCACAATCAGTACCCCGTTCCTGCCTTCTCCCCATATCCCTTGACTCTGCTGTCTTTAAGACTTCTATCCAACTCTCTCTTGAAAGCAGCCTGAGAATTGGCCTCCACTGCCTTCTGAGGCAGATAATTCCACAGATTCGTAACTCTCTGGGTAAAATAAAGTTTTTCTTCATCTCCGTTCTAAATGACCTACCCCTTATTCTTAAACAGTGACCCCTGGTTCTGGACTCCACCAACATCGGGAATGATTTTCCTGCCGCTAGCGTTTCAATGTGTTTCAATAAGATTCCCTTTCATCCTTCTAAGTTCCAGAGTATACAAGCCCAGTCGCTCCTTTCTCTCAGCATATGACAGTTCTGCCATCCCGAGAATTAATATGGTGAACCTGCACTGCACTCCCTCAATTGCAAGAATGTCCTTCCTCAAACTCGGAGACAAACACTGCACACAATACTCTAGGTGTGGTCTCACTAGGGCCCTGTACAACTGCAGAGGGAGCTGGTGGGCCTGATCTCAGACAACGATGAGAAGGCCGACCGGGAGGAGGTGGCTGATCTCGCACTCTGGTGTCAGGACAACAGCCTCCTCTTGAATATAAAAACGACTAATGAGCTTATTGTAGACTTTAGGAGGGCACATCATCCAAGGACGTACACACCATTGAAGATAAATGGGGATACTGTGGATAGGGTGAGCTGTTTTAAATATCTGGGAGTCCACATCTCTGAGGATATGACATGGACATCGCACGCTGCAGCAATGGTGAGTAAGGCAAGGCAGCGCCTTTACCACTTCAGGCAACTGAGGAAATTCAGAGTGTCTCTGACGATCCTCCAGTGCTTCTCCTCAGCGGCTATGGAAAGCATCTTGTCCGGAAATATCATGATTTGGTTTGGGAACTGCTCTGCCCAGGACAGGAAGGCTCTGCAGAGGGTAGTGCGTTCGGCCGAACGCACTATGGGAACTTCACTCACCCCTCTGCAGGAAATATACATCAGAAGGTGCAACTCCAGAGCCAATACGATCATGGGAGACCCCTTGCACTCCTGCAATGGACTGTTCCAGCTGCTACGGTCAGGCAAACGCCTCCGTGGCCATGCAGTGAGAACGGAGAGGGTGAGGAGGAGTTTCTTCCCAGAGGCCGATTACAACTATAAACTCCTATTTCACCAGGGACTAACTTTACTGTATCTTTTTACTGTGTTTTTTTTATTGCTGTTTTAGTCCCTTTTCTTTCCTCCCACAAATATGTAATATGTGAAGATGTGATTCTGTTCCATTCTGTTTGTTGTTTGTTTGTTTTTTTGCACAATACGCGAGCATTGCCACTTTTCATGTCACTGCACATCCCGTGTGTGTTTGTGACGAATAAACTTGACTTGACTCGACTTGACTTTGCTCTTATACTCACCTCCTCTTGATATGAAAGCCAACATGCCATTTGCTTTCCTACCTGACTGCTGTACCTGCATGCTTACATTCAGTGAATGATGAACAAAGATCCCTAGATCCCGTTGCATTTCCCCTTTTCCCAACTTGGCAACATTCAGATCATTATTTATTGCAATGGTTTGGTCGCGTTGCTTGGCAGACGGTGTCAAAGGCAGGTTGAGTTTGAAGAAATGTACTTAGTTACCTGCTCATTTTTTTCCTAAGTAAATAGGCTGTTCCACCTCCGATCCCGCCTAGAACAACCATCACTGCAATCACAATCCCAACGATCGCACCAGCTCCCAGACCACTGGCTGAAATAGAAAATGCGCAGTCTATGACTCTCAGACTCGAGAAATAAGTTCAAGTCCAAACGACACACAGGTCTTCAACCCAGTAGTCAAGACAGATACAGGAGACGTATACGTGCATTGTACGCTGTGCCATCGAGGACACCAGTGTGGACATTTCCTGTATGTAGAGAGTCATGGAGTGATACAGTGTGGAAATTGGCCCTCTGGTCCTCGATTCCCCTACACCGGGCAAGAGACTCTGTGCGTCTACCCGAACTATTCATCTCATGATTTTATACACCTCTATAAGATCACCCCTCATCCTCCGGCGCTCCGAGGAATAGATTCCCAGCCTGCCCCAACCTCTCCCTGTAGCTCATGCCCTTCGAGTCCAGGCAACATCCTCGTAAATCTTCTCTGAACCCTTACAAGCTTGAAAATAGTTGTCCAATATCACGGTGCCAAAAATTTGCAATTTAGTTTACATTACAGGGTCAGAAGTGAGAGGGGCAGAATGAGGCCATTCGGCCGATCGTGTCTACTCCAACATTCAATCATGGCAGATCTATCTCTCCCTCCTAACCCCATTCTCCTGCCTTCTCCCCATAACCGCTGACACCCGCTTTACTCAAGAATCTATCCATCTCTGCCTTAAAAATACCCACTGGCTTGTGGTCACCACCGCCGTCTGTGGCAATGAATTCAACAGATTCACCACCATCTGGCGAAATAAATTCCTCCTCATCTTCTTCCTAAAGGAACATCTTTTTTAACTGAGGCTGTGACCTCTGTTCCTAGACTCATGGAAACATACTCTCCACATCCACTCTATCCAGGCCTGTCACTATTCTGTGACGTTTCAATGAGGTCCCCCTTCATTATTCTGAACGCATCAGGCCCAATGTCGACAATCATACGTATGATTATTCATATACACATTCTTCAACTGCTCATCGTATGTTAACAATATTCTTCATAAGTAATTGGGGGGGGGGGGGAGAGAGAGAGAGAGAGAGAGAGAGAGAGAGAGAGAGAGAGAGAGAGAGAGAGAGAGAGAGAGAGAGAGAGAGAGAGAGAGAGAGAGAGAGAGAGAGAGAGAGAGAGAGAGAGAGAGAGAGCGCTTCACTTACGTTGCACGCTGACCACAATGACCTCTGCAGTGAGGCTGATGTTTCTTTCAGTCTTGGAATTATTGACATGGCATGTGTATTTCCCACTGTGCTCCTCGCTTACTGAGGAGATGGTGAATTCTGGACCTTTAAACCAGCCAATTTGCCCCATTGAACCACTCATACTCAGGGCTGGGCAGGGACTGGGCAGAACAAGTTAACTTTAGATCGTCTCCATTCGTTATTTTTACTGGACTCTGGGGGGTAATTTTCATATTGTCTGGTCCATCTGAAAACAGAAATGTACAAGATTAGGTCAGTTCAGTTTAGTTTATTGTCACGTGTACCGAGTTACAGTGAAAAGACAAGACATGATTGGAGAGGATGTTTCCACTAGTGCGAGAGTCTAAACTAGAGTGCACAGCCGCAGAATTAAAGGAATTTCCTTTTGGAAGGAGAGGTTGACTTTATTCCTCGGAGCGCAGGAGGATGGGGGAAGGAGATGATGAGGAATTTCATTAGCTCGAGTGTGGTGAATCTGTGGAATTATTTGCCACAGGTGGAGGCGACAAGTCGGCAAATATATTTTAAGGCAGAGATAGATAGATTGTTGAATAGTACGGGTATCAGGGGTGATGCGGAGAAGGCAGGAGAATGGGGTTAGGAGGGAGAGATATTTCAGCCATGATTGAATGGCGGAGTAGACTTGATGGGCCAAATAACCCACAAACGTGTACGTCTTTGGAGTGTGGGAGGAAACAGAAGATCTGGGAGAAAACGCACCCAAACTCACGCTGGTCACGGGGAGAACGTACAAACTCCGTACAGACAGCACCCATAGTCGGGGTCGAACCCGGGTCTCCGGCGCTACATTCGCTGAAAGGCAGCAACTCTGCCGCTGCGCCACCGTGACCGCCCTATTACTAATACTAAATGGAAACTCAAGACTTGGAATGCCTCTGTACTTACAGAAAACCCGCAGGGATGTCTCCGCGCTGCCGTTATTCAGTCCATTGCTTACGATGCACCTATACATCCCTGCATCGGTCCTGTTTACTGGGTCGATGATCAGCATGTCTCCGGATATAGTTATCCTGTCATTCTGCTGGATGGGTTGATTGTTGAATAACCATTCCCGCTTCAGTTGAGTTCCCTGGGAGCTGCACGTCAACAGGACGGAGTCTCGGTGTTCCACCAGCTCGGAAATGTTGGATTGTAGATTGACATTCTCCACCCGTTCTGCGGACAGAATAAAGATTATAAAATATCATGTAGCAAGGAACTGCAGATGCTGGTTCAAATCCAAGGTAGACACTAAGTGCCGGATCCACTCAGCGGGACATGCGGCATCTCTGGAGAGAAGGAATGTGTGACGTCTCGAACATATGTGGATAAATGTGACGTTATCTACATTGGTGGCAAAAAGAGGAATGCAGATTATTATCTAAATGGTGTCAAGTTTGGAAAAGGGGAAGTACAACGGGATCTGGGTGGGTCCTCTTTCATCACTCAATGAAAGTAAACATGCAGGTACAGCAGGCAGTGAAGTAAGCGAATGGCATATTGGCCTTCGTAACAAGAGCAGTTGAGTATTGGAGCAACTAGGTCCTGCGGTTGCATATGGCCCTAGTGAGACCACACCTGGGAATTTAGAAGGATGAGAGGGAATCTTATTGAAACATATAAGATTATTAAGGGTTTGGACACATTACAGGCAAAAAACATGTTCCCGATTTTGGGGGAGCCCAGAACCAGGGGCCACACACAGTTTAAGAAAAAGTGGTAAGCCGTTTAGAACGGAGACGGGGAAACATTTTCACACAGAGAGTTGTGAATCTGTGGAATTCTCGTCACTCATCACTTTAATTAATGTTTCACGTACCTAGTCGTGTTTTATAACTGTTGGGTGACCAATTTCACTCATGGGATAAATAAAGTTCGAACGGATCGTAATGATAAGGCTTATCTAAACACGTTGCAAACCAGGGAGGCAGCAGAGATTAGATATCACTTGACTGGCTATTTATTAACAGAGATAAGTCTCGGGAAATAAGGCGATCGATGCATCTTATACATAGGCGAGACCAAACACAGACTGGACGATCGTTTCGTAGAACACCTTCCTTCAGTCCGCGTGAACCTCCTTGATCACCTCCTTGATAAACACTTGAATTCTCCTCATCATTTCACATAGATTTTTATGTTCTCATATTTCGCTTGAGCAGCTTACAGCCCAGTGGTATGAATATTGATTTCGCTGACTTCAAGTAGCCCCGGCGTTCCCTCTCTCTATAACTGCAATCTTTCACAGCTGACTGTTATTAAAGAAAAAAACATTCCCCGAACAAGGAAGTCGTTAAAAAAAAAATAAGCCCGCACCTTCGTCTACTATACTAAGGTCCTTAACTTATTACTCACACAGAAGGACTTGCAGACAAAAACAGGGAAGTATACACAGGGATGAATAGAGCTGAGGCTCTATAAGGCGCTGGTCAGGCAGCATTTGGAATATTGTGAGCAATTTTGGGCCCCATATCTGGGGAATAATGTGCCGGCTATGGAGAGGGTCCAGAGGAGGGTTACAAGAACCATCCCAGGACTGAGTGGGTTAACGTACGATGAACGTTTGTCGTAACTGGGTCTGTATTCGCTGGAGTTTAAAAGAGTTGGGGGGGGGGGGGGGGCATCTCATTGAAACGTTCAGGATAGTAAACGGCCTGGATAGAGTGGACGGGGAGAGGATGTTTCCACTAGTGGGCGAGTCTTGGACTAGTGGTCACGGCCTCAGAGTTAAAGGATGTTCTTTTAATAAGGAGATGAGGAGAACTTTATTTTATGATAGGAATTTATTTTGTCATAGGGTGTTGAATCTTTGGAATTCACTGCCACAGAAGGCTGTGGAGGCCAAGTGAGTGGATATTTTTTAAAGTAGAGATAGATATATTCGTGCTTAATACGGTTGTCAATAGAAAATAGACAATAACCATATAACCATATAACAATTACAGCACGGAAACAGGACCTCTCGGCCCTTCCAGTCCGTGCCGACAATTTGTTTTCCCCTAGTCCCATCTACCTGCACTCAGACCATACCCCTCCATTCCCTTCACGTCCATATACCTATCCACTTTACCTTTAAATGTTAAAATCGATCCTGCCTCCAATACTTCTGCTGGAAGCTCATTCCACACAGCCACCACCCTCTGAGTAAAGAAGTTCCCCCTCACGTTACCCCTAAACTTCCGTCCCTTAATTCGCATGTCATACCCTCTTGTTTGAAACTTCCCTACCCTTAATGGGAAAAACTTATCCACAATAGGTGCAGGAGTAAGCCATATGGCCCTTTGAGCCAGCACCGCTTTCAATGTTATCATGTCTGATCATCCACAATCAATAGCCGAGGGATTATGGGGAGAAGGCAGGAGAATAGGTTTCGGAGGGAAGAGATCGATCAGCCATGATTGAATGGTCGAGTAGACTTGATCGGCCGAATTGCCTAATTCTGCTCCTATCACAAATGACCTGATGACCTTCTATCAATCTACTACCAAATACTTCATTGCTTGGTCTCGGGAGGTCATTCACCTTCTCTGTGCATGGAAAGCGATTGATAATGGAAAGGCTTGCAACGTGACCACTCCAAATGTGTACAGTCATGAAGTCACATGGCACGGAAATAGACTAACGGCCCAACCCCATCCTTGCAGATCAAGATTCCCCATCTACGCTAGCCCCATCTGCGCGCAGTCAGAGTCATAGAGTGATACAGCGTGGAAACAGGCCCTTCGGCCCAACTTGCCCAGCTTGTCCACACCGCCCAACATGCCCCACCCATATTAGTCAAACCTGCCCGCGTTTGGCCCATATCCCTCCAAACATGTCCTATCCACGTACCTGTCCAACTGTTTCTTAAATGTTAGGATAGTCCCAGCCTCAACCACCTCCTCCGGCAGCTCGTTCCATGGACTCACCACCCTTTGTGTGAAAATATGACCCCTCAGATTCCTATCGAATCTTTTCCCCTTCACCTTGAACCCACGTCCCCTGGTCTTCGATTCCCCTACTCTGGGCAAAATAATCTCCCGATTTATTCCTCTCCTGGTCTTATACACGTCTATAAAATCACTCCTCTTCCTCCTGGCTCCAAGGAATAAAGTCCTTACCTGTCTCAACTTATCCCTGTAGCTCAGCCCCCTCGTGTACTGGCAATATCCTTGTAAAATGTTCTCTGAACTCTGTCCAGCTTAATAACGTATTTCCTACAGCAGGGTGCCCAAGACCGTGGACAATCAAGTGAAGCCCCACCACCTTTGTCATTTAGAACTGATGAACATAAATTCCCAACTTCTATACTCAATCCTCCGACTCATGAAGCCCAATGAGCCAAAAGCCTTTTGAACACCTTATCTACCTGCTACTCGATCTTCAAGGAAACATATACCTGCACTTCTATATCCCTCTGCTGTGCAACACTACCCAGAGGCCTACGTTCATTGTGTAGGTCCTGCCCTTGCAATCTTTTACACTGAATTCCCTGACTGAAGAAGGCCAACACACCAAAAGCCTTCTTCACCGCCCTGTCTATCTGCGGTAAAACGTTGGACCATTTTTGCCACAGCTAACAGGGAAAAAAATAGTTGTATAGTTGTACACCCAGAGAGTTGTGTATCTGTGGAATTCTCTGCCTTAGAAGACAGTGGAGGTCAATCGCTGGATGCTTTCAAGAGAGAGTTAGATATCGTTCTTAAAGATAGCGGAGTCAAGGGATAGGGGGAGAAGTTCAAGTTCAAGATAGAGGACAAGATCATTTAGGACTCAGATGATGAAAAACTCTTTCACCTAGAGGGTTGTGAATCTGTGGAACTCTGCCTCAGAAGGCAGTGGAGGCCAATGTCTGGATGCTTTCAAGGGAGCGTTGGACGACCTCTTAAAGATAGCGGAGTAATAGGATATGGGGAGAAGGCAGGAACGGTGTACTGATTGAGGATGATCAGCCAGGATCACAGTGAATGGCGGTGCTGGCACGAAGGGCCGAATGGCCTACTCGTGCAACTATGTCTATTATCAACAGCGATGAAATCACAAGATGGATTTGTGTAATCAACATTATTTGTGTACAACATGAAAAATACCATTAGTTGATTAATGCATTTGTTCAATTCTTGCCGCATAGGTCAATGAATCAGTGTTCAGCATCAACATTATACACTTGACGATAAGCAAAATAAATAAATGTTGTACCTACCCTGAACAACGATTAGTATTGATGACGAATTGTACCTTCTGGTAATATTGTTAAAGGCCTGACAGACATAACTCCCAATGTCTTCATTGGAAACATTGGGAAAGGTGAGTTGGGCTCCACTCTGGACCAATTCACCTTGACGGTACCACCTCAACACAGCAGCTGGTTTAGACTCTGCAGAACAGGTTAAAGTGACGTCGGTCCCAGAAGTGTAAGCAGGGGTGTCGGGATCAGGAATTATAATCGGAAGATCCGGCCCGTCTACAACAAACGCACAAAGAGACAAAAGAACAAGGGATTGTGTTGAATGTGAGGAAGGGGGAGAAGGGGAGGGTGAAGGCGAGCGGGAGGAGGGAGAGTGGACCATCACCGCATGAAGCGCTCACCAACACGGCGGCCGATGTACCGGGTCAACAAGACACACGAGAGATTGTGCAGAACAGAATCACATAACATACAACATAGAACATCGAAGAGTAAACACAGACAAACAGAAAATAGATGCAGGAGTAGGCCATTCGGCCCTTCGAGCAAGCACCGCCATTCAATATTATTATGGCTGATCATCCAAAATCAGTACCCCGTTGCTGCATTTTCCCCATATCCCTCTATTCCTTTAACCCTAGGATCTAAATCGTACTCTCTCATGAAAACATCCAGTGAATTGGCCTCCACTGACTTCTGTGGCAGAGAATCCCACAGGTTCACAAATCTCTGGGTGAAAAAAATGATTTCCTCACCTCAGCTCAAAATGGCCTGCCCCTTTTTATTGAACTGTGAACATTGATTCTGGACTCCCCCAACATGGGGAACATTTTTCCCGCACCTAGACTGTCCAATCCATTAGAAATGTTACGTTTTGAAAAGATCAATTCTCTGAATCATGGTGAAAGAATGGATTGACTGGGCTTGTAGTCACTGGCAATAAGGATGAGAGGGGCTCTTCTGGAAAGATAAAATTCTTAAAGGATTGGACAGGCTAGTTGCAGATTAAAATGTTCTCAATGTCGGCGGAGCCCAGCAGCACGGTCACAGTTTAAGAATAAGGGGTCGGCCATTTATGACTGAGATGAGGAAAAACATTTTCACCCAGGGAGATGTGGATCTGTGGAACTCACCGCCACAGAAGGCAGTGGAGGGCAATTCAGCGGGTGTCTTCAAGAGAGAGTTAGATTTAGACTTAGGGCTATCGGAATCGAGGAATATGTGGAGAAAGCAGTAACGGGGTTACTGAGTGTGGATGATCAGCCATGATCATATTGAATGGCGGTGCTGGGTCGAGGAGCCGACTGGTCTACTTCTACACATATTTTCAATGTTTCTGTGTTCCTCAAATATGTCCATGGCTCTTTTCGCACTCGAAAGCATCCAGATTTATGTCTGCAAAGACGGATCACACTTGATTGAGTAGAAATAATGTTAGATTTTTGAATCGGAAAATTTGCAATTGGTTGGATTGTGCCGAACAACGCTGACAATTCATTCGAGGCAAAAGCAAGATGTGGCATTGCAGGAGTAGACTCACACAAGGCCAGGTGAAGGTTGTTACAAGTCCTGCTGAGGAGGTATTGCAATGGTTGCTCTTTCTGTGAATACTAGTGGCCTAATGATAAGCTCATAAGCGATCAGAGCAGAATTGGGCCATTCGGCCCATGAAGTCCACTCCGCCATTCAATCACGGCTGAATCTCTGCCTCCTAAACCAATTCTCCTGCTTTCTCCCCCATAACCCATAACACCAGCACTAATCAACAATCTATCTATCTCTGACTTAAATATCTCCACTGACTCGTCCTCAACCGCCGTCTGTGGCAATGAATTCCACAGATTCACCATCCTCTGGCAAAATAAATTCCTCCTCATCTCCAACCTAAAAGAACATCCTTTAATTGTGAGGCTGTGAACTCTAGTCCTAGACACTCCCACTGGTGTAAACATCCTCTCCATTTCCATTCCTTCGCTCCAGAAATTTTACCCGTTGCGCTGAGTTACACCAGTATTTCTGTGTTTTATCTTCGATGTAAACCAGCATCTGCATTTCCTTCCTACATATTCCCCCTACCCCCCATCTAAAATATTTATCGTTGCTGATTTTGGAGCTAAAGTTCTATAATGAGAGCGAAACTATAATTAGTTATGGGGTTGAATCTACAATAGCCGATCTGAGATTCGAACTCTCCGGCAGACCAGAAAGCTTTTGCCTAGACTTAGAGCAATCGAGTCATAGAGTTATACAGTGTGGAAACAGGCCCTAATGCAAAGCCTGCCCACACCGGTCAACATGCCCAGCTACACTAGTCCCACCTGCCTGCGTTTGGTCCATATCCCTCCAAACCTGTCCTGTCCATGTACCTGTCTGTTTCTTAAACGTTGGGATAGTCCCTGACCCAACTTCCTCCTCTGACTGCTTTCTGCATACACCCACCACCCTTTGTGTGAAAAAGTTACCCCTCAGATTCCTATTAAATCTTTTCCCCTTCACCTTAAACCTCTGTCCTCTGGTCCTCGATTCCCCCACTGTGGGCAGGAGGCTCTATGCACTATACGATCTATTCCTCTCATGATTTTGTACACCTCAATAAATCAACCTTCATCCTCCTCCGCTCCATAGAATATATCCCAGCCTGCTCAACCTCTCCCTATAGCTCACACACTGTAGTCCTGGCAACATCCTCGTAAATCTTCTCTTAACCCTTTCAAGCTCGACAATAGATTTCTATTAATTTGGTGCCCTGAACTGAACACAACATTCTCAATGTTGTCTCACTAACGACGGAAAAACTGCAACACGACCTCCCAACTTCTATACTCAACTGACTGATGAAGGCCAATGTGCTCAACGCATTTTTGTCCACCCTATCTACCTGCGACTCGACTTTTGAGGAAACATGCACCTGTACTCGAAGAACCCGCTTCTCCACAACACTCCCAGATGCCGACCATTCACTGTGTAGGTCCTGCCAGTGTTAGACGTCGCAAAGTGCAACACCTCACATATCTCTATATTAAATTAGTTTATCCATGTGATGTACTTTTCCCCAATGCCCCCCCCCCCCCCCCCCATTGTCCTCTCTCCCCCGAATCATCTCGCTCAGCAGGACTAGTAACAAGTGGTGAATGATGGCCCGGTCACTTACAAAGTACAGTGAGATGGAACGGCTCGCTTGTCTCCGCGCTAATCGGGTTGGAGGCCCGGCAAGAGAACGGCCCGTCCGACCGCAACACTCCGGTAATGGTGAGTGTGGTGTTAGAGGCGCTCAGTTCCAACCTGCCGCCGTTAGGTATCGCGTTATTGTCTTCAAGCCACGTGTAAGAGACGTCAGTGCCTGCAGCGACGCAGGCCAAGACCGCGGTGTCATTGTGTTCTATGAAGCTGTTGGCATTGGATGTGATATTGGGTGTGGATACAGGCTCTGTTAAAAACACAGGAGGTCGTGGTTAGTGCACACGTGAGCAAGGAACAAAACCCAGAAAATGGTGGATTAATGAAAGATGGCGACATTGCGGAATGAGAACGTGTTAGATGAAACTGGCGTCCAGGTTCAGGAACAGCTTCTTCCCAACGCCAACCAAGAAATGGTGGACACTGACCGCTCCATCACAGGTGTTGATCTCCCCACCATCGAAAGTCCATCACATATATTGACCCCCCACCATATACTGACCATCTACAAGAGGCGTTGCCTCAAAAGGACAGCCAGCATCATCTGAGGCCCACGGCACACTGGCCATTCTCTCATTTCACTTCTGCTATTGGGAAGAAGGTACAGGTGCCTGAAACCCGTGACCTCTGCACTAAGGAACAGCTTTTCCCCCAATAACAACTCTGTTAATGAATTGAAGACGCAGCCCAGACCATCACGTCAAACCAACCTCCCTTCCATCGACTCCATCTACACCTCACTCTGCATTGGCTAGGCCAGCAGCATCATCAAGGACCAGTCTCACCCCTAATTCAGCGGGAAGAGATAGCATTGCTGGAGAACATGGATAGGTGACACTGAGGATCTGAATTTTTTTTTTCAGAAGTCTCAAAACAAGAATCTCAAAGCAAAACACCTTTACACATTCTCCAGATATGCGGGCTGACCCGCTGAGTTAGTCCCGCACTTTGTACCTATTAATGTTCTCCAGAGATGCTGCCTGACCCGCTGAGATACTCCAGCACTTTGTACCTATCCATGTTCTCCAGAGAAGCTGCCTGACCCGCTGTGTTACTCCGGCACTTTGTACTTATCCATGTTCTCAAGAGATGCTACCTGGCCCGCAGAGTTACTCCAGCACTTTGTACCTGTCCATGTTCTCCAGAGAAGCTGCCTGACCCGCTGAGTTACTACGGCACATAACATAACATCCCAACATTATTGCCTGATCTAATTATCGGGTGTGCTATATCAGAGTTGAGAACACCTGTGTGTGACATGTCATTCAGCTCCATCGCCAAACAGATAACAACAAGGGACTTTCCACCCCGCACACTCCAAGATAAACCCGGAAGGAATATTAATGAGTTGGACTTTGTGTTTTTCGCAGTAGCAGGAAGAAGTGGTGAAATAAATAACGCCAGGAACTGTTCAATAAACATTTAGACGGGTACATGAATTGGACAGGTCTGGATGCATATGGACAAAACACCGACAGGTGGGACTAGTGTGGATGGGGCATGTTGGCCGATGTGGGCAAGTTGGGCCTAAGGGTCTGTATCATAGGAACATAGACAATCCATGCAGGAGTAGGCCATTCAGCCATTCGAGCCAGCACTGCCATTCAATATGATCGTGGCTGATCATCCAAAATCAGTAACCTCGCCCCTGCGTTCTCCCCATATCCTTTGATTCCGCTAGCCAGAAGAACTAAATCCAACTCTCTTGAAAACATCCAATGAATTGGCCTCCACTGCCTTCTGTGGCAGAGAATTCCACAGATTCACAACTCTCTGGGTGAAAAGTGTTTTACTCATCTCAGTCCTACGTGGCCAACCCCTTATTCTTAATCTGTGACTCCAGGTTCTTGACTCCCCCAAGACCGGAACACTTTTCCCGGCATCTACCCTGTCCAATCCTTTAAGACTTTTATATGTTTCTAAAAGATACCTTCTCATCCTTCTAAATTCCAGTGAATAAAAGTCCGGTCGACTCATTCTTTCATCATATGTCATTCCCGACGTCCCAAGGATTACCCTGGTGAACCTACGCTGCTCTCCCTCAACAGCAAGAATGTCCTTCCTCTTGTTCCTTGCTTCGGTGCTGTATCACTCTCTGATTATATGGCTCTCGAGGTTACTTGGCAAATAGATTGCTGATGCAGAAATGTTGAAAGGAATTGCTAACAAACGCACTACATTTCACAGCCATCATGACAACCTTTGTCATCGGACAATGAAGCAAAGTGCACTTGTTGTTAAGTCACAGTTTCATGGAGTCACAGAGCGCTCCAGCGTGGAACTGGGCTGCTCGATCCAACTTGCCTACACCAACCAACAATGCCACATCTACACTGGACCCACTTATCCGTATTTGTCCCATATCCCTCCAAACCTTTCCAATCCATTTACCTGTCCTAATGTTCCTTAAACGTTGGGATAGTCTCAGCCTCAACACGTCGTCTGGCAGATCGTTCCTTAACCCTCTGTGTAGAAATGTTACCCCTCAGATTACTATTGAATCTTTCTGCAGTTTTGGTCTCCAAAGTTGATAAAGGACATTCTCGCTATCGACAGAGTGCAGCGTAGGTTCACCAGGTTAATTTCCGGGTTGGCGAGAGTGTCATATGCTGAGAGAATAGAGCAGTTGGGCTTGTATATTCTGGAATTTAGAAGGATGAGAGGGGATCGTATTGAAAGATTTAAGATTATTAAGGGACTGGACACGCTAGAGGCAGGAAACATGTTCCCGATGTAGGGGGCGTCCAGAACCAGTGGCCACAGTTTAAGAATAAGGGGTAGGCCATTTAGAGTGGAGATGAGGAAACACCTTTTTACCCAGAGCATTGTGAGTCTGTGGAATTCTCTGCTTCAGAGTGCGGTGGAGGCTGGTTCTCTGGATACTTTCAAGAGAGAGCTAGATAGGGCGCATAAATAAGGCAGGGTCAGGGGATATTGGGAGAAGGCAGGAACGGGGTACTGATAGTGGATGTTGAGGCATGATCACATTGAATGGCGGCGCTGGCTCGAAGGGCCGAACGGCCTACTCCTGCACCTATTGTCTATTGTCCATATTATCGTTCCTATAAAATGTGCCCAGAACTGTACACAATACTCGAAGTGTTGTCTCACCAACGTTTTGTGCATCTGCCACATGACCTCCAAATTTCCATAGACTTAATACTTACCTACGACGGTGATGTTTCGCGAAGAGGAACTTGACCTTTTGGTCACATTGTTAAACACCTGGCAGGTGTAGCTTCCCGTGTCATTGACATCAAGGGCCGCAATGAAGAGTTGCTGCCCGCTTTCTTGGAACAGCCCATTGAAGAGCCATTGATATTCAGGGGCGGGCTTGGAAACAGCAGAACAGGTGAGAGACGCGTTCGAGCCAGAGATGTGAGCAGCCTGCTCGGGGCTGACGGAGATATTAACACTTTCCGGTCCGTCTAGAAGAAAATTCAGAGTGGAGTCTGCAGACTTCCTTCCATTAGGGGGGAAGGGGCGAGCGGATGGTCTGCAAAAGGAAATCTCCATCCCGCCACCAGGAGACTACTAGATGGATGCAGACAGACACTAGGCGGAGGCCACACCAGACTAGTCTACAGGGCATAGGATTGGAAACAATCGCTCTCCAGTTAACTGATGCAGAGATGCTTCCTGCCTCCTGTGCTGCTCCGGCATTTTGTGTCTATCCAATGTTCATCTTCATCAGTGATAGGAGTAGAATTTGGCCATTCGGCCCATCACGTCTTCTCCGCCATTCAATCATGGCTGACCTATCTCTCCCTTATTACCGCATTCTCCTGCCTTCCTCCCATAACCCCTAAACTAATCAAGAATCTATCTCTATCTCTGCCTTCAAATTGTCCATTGACTTGTCCTCCAGAGCTGTATGTGGCAATGAATTCCACAGACTCACCACCCTCTGACAGCCTGAGGAAGGGTCTCGACCCGAAAGGTCACCAATTCCTTCTCTCCAGAGATTCTGCCTGTCCCGCCAGGTTACTCCAACTTTTTGTGTCTATCTAAAGAAATTCCTCCTCATCTCCTTCCTAAAAGAACGTCCTTTAATTATGAGGCTGAGCCCACTGGTTCTCCCACTAGTGGAGACCTCAACTACCTTCTCCGGCAGCTCGTTCCATACACCCACCACCCTTTGTTTGAAAAAGCTATCCTTCAGATTCCTATTGAATCTTTCCCTCTTTAATCTTAAACCTATGTCCTCAGGTCCTCGATTCCCCTACTGTGGGCAAGAGACTGTGCGTCTACCCAATCTATTCCTCTCGTGATCTTATGCAACTCTGTAAGATCACCCCCCATACTCCTGGTCTCCAAGGAATAGAATCCCAGCCTTCCCCAACCTCGCCCTGTAGCTCAGGCCCCTCGATTCCTGGCAACATCCTCTCGTGATCTTGCATTTGCAGCCTGAAAACATATTTCCTGTAACTCGGTGTCCAAAACTGAACACAATATTCTTAATGGTCCTCGACATCATCTTCTACAAGTGCAACACGACCTCACAACTTCTACACTCATCTATCTACACGCAACTGTAAGCGCTGTTCACAGATGGAGGAACCTGGCAAATCATCTGGAAAGTCTAACCGCGCGGTAACAGCAATATTGCATTGTAGCTTCCTAGTTGGATTTGAAGACGACTTCCTTCTACGTCAGTGATCCGTGTAAAGATCTCGGTTCATATTCATGGGACGTCAATGGCGTTGGCGGCCTAAGATTAGTTGTTTAATGTGTCAGATCTTGCCTTATTGTTTGGCGACAGATTTCTTGGAGTCCAGTTGCCGGCACGCCCCGGAGGGCTGAGATAGAGATTGTTTCCAAACCTATTGAAGAGCAACGAGAGTCCGAGACATAACACACAGAGAATCAGGTGGACTGCGATCCGGGGGCAATGGGCTGAGTTTGAATTTAGTCACTGCCAATTGCAAAATGGTTTGAGAAATGAAAGGGCAGAATCGTCTTGTAGAAACAAGGAACTGCAGATGTAGGTCCTTACACAAAACGACACAAAAGTACTGGAGTAACTCAGCGGGCCAGGCAGCATCTCTGGAGAACACGGATAGGTACAACGTGCTGGAATAACTCAGCGGGTCAGGCAGCTTCTCTGGAAAACGTGGACATATGACCTTTCTTCAGAGTCGAAATTGTGACCAGGGGCGGCACGGTGGTAGAATTACTTCCTCACAGCGCCAAAGACCCGGGTTCGATCCAGATCTCGGGTGCTGCGTGTACGGAGTTTCCACGTTCTCACCGTGACCTACGTGAGTTTTCCTCCGGGATGCTCTTGTTTCCTACCACAGTCCAAATCCGTGCACGTTTGTAAGTTAATTTGCTTTGATAACAATAGTAAATTGTCCTGAGTGGTTAATCGCTGGTCGGCGCGGACACGGTGGGCCGAATGGTCTGTTTACACGCGGTTTCTCTAAATTCTAATATCTTATCGTCACCCATCCACGTTCTCCAGAGATGCTGCCTGACCCGCTGAGTTACTCCATCACTTTGCACATATCTACGTTCTCCAGAGATGCTGCCTAACTCGCTGAGTTACTCCAGCACTTGGTACCTATCCATGTTCTCCAGAGAGATGCTTCCTGATCCGCTGAGTTACTCCAGCACTCTGAGTTTTTTTAGGGAAGAATCATCTTCCATTCCCCCCATGGACCACTGAGATTATTGGCGGAGATTGTTGTCTCAAAGCCCATTGCCCCTCGCATCCAGTCCCCGCGCCTCCTTGATTGGGACGATGGAGAAGCGACCGTTCATTAGATCGCACCCGCCACCGTGGTGACCACTTACAGCTGACGTCGAGAAGGAATGGCTCGCTGGTGTTTGTGTTGACCGGGTTGGACCCAGTGCAGGTGAACTCCTTGTCCGATCTGAGCACGCCGGGGATGGTGAGAGTGCGGTTGCCGTTACTCAAGACCAGCCGGCCGCCCGGGCTAAGCGCCTGGCCGTTCCTGGACCAGGAATATGAGACATCCGTGCCCGTCGCCGCGCACGCTAAAGTCACCGTGTCATTGTGTTCTACAGGGCGGGTATCATTGGATGTGATGACAGGCTGAGAGACAGGTTCTGTTAAAAACACAGCGAGATGATTCATTACCGGCATGGATCACCCCGCGACCACTAACTAATACCTCCCCGATCACTTCACACATTTGGCTTCAGAGACCGTAGATGCTGCAAACTTGGAAAACAGTCAGCAGGGGTGGAGAGAAGAAACAAAGTTAAAGTTTAGGTGTCAACTGCTTTACATCGGTAAGACCAAGCGTAGGCTCGGCGATCGTTTCGCCCAACACCTCCGCTCACTTCGCATCATCCAACCGGATCGGTTGCTCAGCACCATCTCTCCATGCCATTCCCAAACCGCCCTTTCTGTCCTGCCCCCCCCCCCCCCCCCCTCCATGGCTAGAGTGAGTCCCAACGGAAATTGGATGATCAGCACCTCACATTTCCCTTGGGTAGTTTACACCCCAGCGGATGGCGGGACTGTCATATGCTGAGAGAATGGAGCGGCTGGGCTTGTGCACTCTAGAGTTTAGAAGGTTGACAGAGGATTGTATTCAACATATAAGATTGTTAAGGGTTTGGACACGCTGGAGGCAGGAAACATGTTCACGATGATGGGTGAGTTCAGAAGCAGGGGCTACAGTTTAAGAATAAGGGGTCGGCCATTTAGAACAGAGATGAGGAAACACGTTTTCACCCAGAGAGTTGTGAGTCTATGGAATTCTCTCTCAGAGGCGGTGGAGGCCGGTTCTCTGCGTACTTTCAAGAGAAAGCTAGATGAAGGCTCTTAAAGATAGCGGAGTCAGGTGATATGGGGAGAAGGCAAGAACGGGGTACTGATTGTGACTGATCATCTATGATCACATTGAATGGCGGTGCTGGCTCGCAGGACTGAATGGCCTACTCCTGCTATTGTCTATTGTCTATTGTCTATTGTCTATTTCCATGTTATATCTTCAGACCTAATTAAACTAAAAGAAACCAATCCAAACCAAACCAAACCAAACAAATGTGTAGGAAAGAACTGCAGATGCTGGTTTCAATCGAAGGTCGACACAGCGTGCTGTAGTAACTCAGCGGGACAGGCAGCATCTCTGGAGAGAAGGAATTGATGAAGTTTCGGGACGAGACCTTTCTTCAGTCTGAAGCATCTTGTTAATTCTTGAGAATAGTCTCGAACCGAAACGGCACCGATTCATTCTCTCCAGAGATGCTGCCTTGCCCGCTGAGTTACACCAGCACTTTGTGTCAAGTGCTAAACTAAACTAAACTAAACTGAACTAATCTACAGCAAGCAAAAACGTTTATTGATACAGCACATTTCAGCAACAAGGCAATTCAAAGTGCTTTACACAGAGCATTAAAAAGCAATTAAAAACAATCATGAAAAGGAATAGAAAATGGAAACAAGCTAAAACAGAATAAGCCGTATTAAATACAAGAATAAAAATTACAGTACATTGGTAGAAATGTATAATTATTTAACTTAATTAAAGTTAAACATGATTAAAAGCAGCGTCATATAGAAACGAATTCAGCCCCGATATAAAAGAACTGAGCGTTGGAGCGGACCTTAGAAATTTCTGGAAGTTTAGCCCCAATTATGTGGTGCATAAAAACGAGTAAATGTTGTAAACAAAGGCAGCATCTCGGGTGGAAATGTATCTATTTTCTCTAGAGAAGCCGTTCTACACTCACCGCATCTCTTTCACAATTTCCTCAGTATTATTTGGAAAATTGTGGCTTTGACCTCCTGCTTTTGATGAAGCAAGATCCAATAGGTCAAATACAGTTCTCAACCACACCACGTCATTCTGCAAGATCCAATAGGTCAAATACAGAAGTTCCCAGCCCCCCCACATCATTCAGCAAGATCCACTAGGTCAAATCAAGATCAGAAGTTCGCCCCCCACATCATTCAGCAAGATCCAATAGGTCAAATAGAGAAGACCCAACCACCTAACATCATCCGCCTGTCAACTTCCTGTATGCGTGGAACTCTTGAGTTGGCTACAATGTTGAGAACTATATTCTGCATTCTGTATTTTCCCCTTTGCTCCACCCATTGAATTTTAGTTTGGATGTGATTATGTGTGCGTGTGGTGTTTGAGAAAATACTGCAGATGCTGGAAAAATCGCAGTTAGACAAAAATGCTGGAGGAACTCAGCGGGTGAGGCGGCATCTATGGAAAGAAGGAATAGGCGACGTTTCGGGTCGAGACTTATGTCGGGGGGGGGGGGGGGTAGAGAAGTGACGAGGTGAGACAATGGGCTGTTGGAGAGCTAGGAAGGGGATGGGAAGGAGGGGAAGAAGAGAGAAGGCAAGGACTATCTGAAATTGGGGAAACCAATGTTCATACCGCTGGGGTGTAAACTACCCAAGCGAAATATGAGGTGCTGCTCCTCAAATATCCACCTGGCAATGGAGGATGCCCATGACTGAAAGGTCGGATTCGGAATGGGAGGGGGGGGGGGGGGGGGGGGGTTGAAATGGCGAGCCACCGGGAGGTCAGGTTGGTTATTGCGAACTGAGAGGAGATGTTGGGCGAAGCGATCGCCGAGCATGCGCTTGGTCTCATCGATATAGAAAAGTTGATACCTGGAACAGCGGATGTTGGACGAGGTGCAAGTGAACCTGTGATGTTATCTCAACTGATTGGACAGCGTGCCAATGAATGTTTTTTCACTGTACCTCGGAACACATGAGACAAATAAATCCAAACGTAATGTTAAATCCAGATCAAGCCACAAATATCTCTTCAACCCTGTTCAAGTCAATCCGTTTTGGAAAAAAGAGAACACAACACAAATGGGGCGGAAGTGTTTTTTCAACTTCCAATTGGACCGATCTAAAGAGGAGAGAGTCAAAACTCAAAAGGATGTGAGGGTTACTTGAAATTAGATACATTAATATTCATACTGCTGGGCTGTAAGTGGAGCGGGAACAAGTGGGAACAACTGTGCTTTTCAACTGAGTATTATGTTTATTATATCCATTCATTAACGTATCCATTCATTAATACAACCGAAGAGGACGCAACGAATCACGGGTCAATCTACCACTACTCTGGGCCCAAAGCTAACACAGCACACGTTGACAGCGGGAAAGGAAGGGGTGCTTCTCATCAGAAGCGACCTACCTATGATAACAATGGACGTCGTGGCCAGGCCTTTCTTGCTCGTTGTCCCGCTCGACGCTGAGCAGGTGTAATAACCGGTGTGGTTCAAGAAGAGGCCGGCAATGATTAGCTGCTGCCCGTCTCCCTGTACCCGTCCGTGTTGTCGTGGTAACCAGTGAAAGTCAAGCTCGTGATTCGCAACCACCGAGCATGTGAAAGTCACGGTGGCTCCCACAGCGTGCATCGAGCGCTCTGGGAGAATGGTAATGCTAGCGGAATCTGGTCCATCTAGAATAAACGCATTGGTGGGTTCGACATGATGGTCGCGGTCTAGCAGATCTACCCACGGCCAATGAAGCGGTCACCTCATGCAATCTACCACTCGTGCAACAGACACAAACTGAGGTCAACTACAGTGAAGTGTTGGAAGGATCTCCGGGTGCTTGTTTTAACCCAAGACGTACACCAAATGCTGACGAAACTCGGCGGGGGACAGGCACCGTCTCTGGAGAGAAGGGACGGGTGGACCTCTCCTCGACCCGAAACGTCACCCATTCCTTCTCCCCAGAGACGCTGCCTGTCCCCCGGTTGAGTTAGTCCAGCATTCTGTGCCTGACTTCGACGAAGGTAAAGTCGAGAACAACTTTCCTTAATGTTTCTGAAGGTTTGAAAAGCGTAGCGTTAACGAGAATTTGGCTCCACCTCGATGCACGTGACAAGAAACAAAAACTAAACTAAACTAAACTATACTAGACGTCGAGCCTAAAGGCCCTGTCCCACTTAGGCGACTCTTTAGGCAACTGCCCTGGACTAGTTCTATTGAAATTTACGTACGACACCTGGCGACAACCTACGATATCACTACGACAACCTACAACAGCAAAGATTGTCGCCAGTACCGCTGAAAATATTTCAACATGTTGAAAAATTTGCGGCAGTCGCCCCAAAAAATCGCGTAAGTGGGACAGGCCCATAAAGATTGCATGTAAAACAAAGCATTTGCATCAACCGTGTCTGTTTAGCTGAATCGTGAACGTAGATTTTGCTTGTTATTTACAACGAGGAATTTGAAGCCGTTTCTAAATTGTGAAGTATGCAGGTTTAAAGCTTTGTTTAACATATCAAGGGGGATTTCTAACGCTAAGGAGGGTATGACCTAGGCAAGATTGTGGACGGAACATCAAAGAAAGGACACTCGTTGATGAGATCCCCGTCCACCGACTCAGCCACATGTAATTACCAAACCTATATTGTTAAGACTGGTGAAACGTAACCAAGACTTTTGCAAGTTGGCATCAGGTCTGAGAAGGGTCTCGATCCGAAAGCGTGGAAACAGGGCCTTCGACCCACCGAGTCCACACCGACCATCAATCACCCCGCATTAAAATGGGGTGTACATTAAATTAATATTATTATTGGATTATGTAAAGTCAATTAACAATTGCATAAACTATGACAAGTGGGATGGAGGGGTTTTGGGATTGGTGTGTGGGTAGGTGTGTCAATGAGAGCCTCTATGTATGTTATGTCTTGTGCTGTATGTTCTATGATGGACCCCCCCCCATCGAAAGCGAGATGACTGTTCATCTCAAGGGGTTATCCATGAATAAACTTGTTTCAAATGAAATCCAACAACACTCGGAGGAGGGGGGGGGGGGGGATTTACAGGAGCCGATTAACCCACAAACAAGAATGCTGTGGTGGATGTTTGTCTTAAATTTTATTGTGTATTGTGTGTTCATTTTAAGTGTATCGCTGCTGGCAAATTCATTCCACTGCACCTTCGGGTGTATGTGACGAACAAAAATGACTTTGCCTTTGACTTTGACACACACGTCGTTTGGAGCGTGGGAGGAAACCGGGGCACCCGGAGAAAAACTCACGCGGGTCACAGGGAGAACGTGCAAAGTCCGTACGGACAGACAGCGGCCAAGGTCAGGATGAGACCCGTGTCTCTGGCTCTGCGAGGCAGCAACTCTGCACACATCTGGTGTATTGTGTATAGTTTTGGTCTCCTAATTTGTAGAAGGACATCCTTGTGATTGAGACAGTGCAACTCCTACCCTCTATGCTTCTCTATTTTGTGTTTGTCCCCCCCCCCCCCCACACACTCACATACACACATTTGGCGTTGGACAATCTAATCGCTGGAGAAGCAGGGAGAGAGTGGAGGATTTTATCTGTAGGGTTCTATCTATAGGGTTGGTAATTGATGAGCTGGTACAGAGGGACACTCACAAACCGCATCGACATTGTATGGGTCGCTGGTTCTACTGTTGTTCCCGTCCGATGCGAGGCAGGTGAATCCCTCGTCCGACCTCAATACGCCGGAGATGGTGAGGGTTTTATTGTCCTGACCGAGGGTAGTTCCTATCAACCAGGTGGATGGTTTTATTCCGCTGAAACCACTCGAAGTGGTTGGCCTTCCAGGTGACTTCACACGTGAGAGTCACCGCGTCCGAGAGCTCGACTGGGCGAGAATTATTGGCGGTGATTGTCGGCTTGTCAATAACCTCTGTCGAAAGACGTGAGATGAAGGTTTACAGGGGCCAACGCGAGAAACTGTAGGTGCTGTTTGGCCAAAACAGAAAACAAACCAAAAAAAAGATACAATGTGCAGGAGTGAGACACAGAGTACTGGAGGAACTCAGCGGGTCAGGCAGCATCTCTGGACATCATGGAGAGGTGGCATTTCACAAAGTGCTGGAGTAACGCAGTGGGTCAGGCAGCTTCTCTGGAGAACATGGAGAGGTAACATTTCACAGAGTACTGGAGGAACTCAGCCGGTCAGGCAGCTTCTCTGGATGGGATGGATATGTACAAAGGTGCAGAATAGTGAAAGGCCTGGATAGAGTGGATGTGGAGAGGATGTTTTCACTGGTGGGAGAGTCTAGGACTGGAGATCACAGCTTCAGATTTAAAGGACGTTCCTTTAGGAAGGAGATAAGGAGCAATTTCTTTAGCCAGAGGGCGGTGAATCTGTGGGATTCTTTGCCACAGACGGCTGTGGAGGCCACAAGTCAGTGGATATATTTAAGGCAGAGATAGATAGATTGTTGATTAGTGCGGGTGTCAGTGATTATGGGGAGAAGTCATGAGAATGGGGTTAGGAGGGAGAGATGGATCAGCCGTGATTGAATGGTGGATAGACGTAAATGGTCTGATTCTGCTTCCAGCACATGACCTATGACCTTAAAACAGTTTGGGATGATTTTAAACTGCTAATAATTAACAAAGAGAAAGCAGATCTTGGTCGAACCAAGGGCAGAAAAAACATAGTGTAATTTGCACGGAAACCGGCCCTTCGGCCCCTTCGTTTTCTGACACTCCCTTTTGTCTCCTTTCCACCTGCAGTGATTTATCATTTACCCCTCCCATCTGCTGATTACCCCCCTCACCTGTAGCAACCTATGTGAGAGCGAGAGAGAGAGAGAGAGAGAGAGAGAGAGAGAGAAATATATATATATAGAGAGAGAGAGAAAGAGAGAGAGAGAGAGAGAGAGAGAGAGAGAGAGAGAGAGAGAGAGTGAGTGTGTGTGTGTGAGAGAGAGAGAGAGAGAGAGAGAGAGAGAGAGAGAGAGAGAGAGAGAGAGAGAGAGAGAGAGAGAGAGAGAGAGAGAGAGAGAGAGAGAGTCATACTGCTTATTTGTCCTAGATATAAGTGTGTATATTTGCAGGTTATAAAGGCAGATGACGTGGCATAATATATAGATACATAGGCGGCAAAAACAAGGGAGCAGCTATTATCTCAACGGGGTTAGGTTAGGTAGGGGGAGGTACAACGAGACCTGGTGTCCTTGTACACCGGTCACTGAAAGTTGGCGTGCAGGTACAGCAGGCAATGAACAAAGCGAATGGGATGTTGGCCTTCATAAAAGAGGATTCAGTGCAGGAGTAGAGAGGTTCTTCTGGAGTAGACCCCCATTGTGTACAGTTTTGGTCTCCTAATTTGAGGAAGGACATCCTTGTGATTGAGGCAGTGTATAGCGTAGGCTCACGAGATTGATCCCTGGGATGGCGGGACTGTCATATGAGGAAAGATTGGAAAGACTGGGCTTGAATTCACTTGAGTTTAGGAGGATGAGGGGGGATCTTATAGAAACATGTAAAATTATAAAAGGACTGCACAAGCTAGATGCAGGAAAAATGTTCCCAATGTTGGGGGAGTCCAGAACCAGGGGCCACGTTCTTAGAATAAAGGGGAGGTCATATAAGACTGAGATGAGAAAAAAACTTGTTATCCCAGAGAGTTGTGAATTTATGGAATTCCCTGCCACAGAGGGCAGTGGAGGCCAATTCACTGGATGGATTTAAGAGAGAGTTAGATAGAGCTCTAGGGGCTAGTGGAGCAAAGGGATATGGGGAGAAGGCGGGCACGGGTAATTGATAGGGGACAATTAGCCATGAACACAATGAATGGCGCAGCTGGCTCGAAGGACCGAATGGCCTCCTCCTGCACCTATTTTCTATGTCTCTATGTTTCTATGTTTCTATGACAGGCCCTTCGGCCGAACTTCCCCACACCGACAATCTCGCTCGACTCCATCAGTCTGAAGATACGCCAAGACATGAAACATCACCGACCTGTGAATCATCTCAACACAGATGCTGCCTGACCCGCTGAGTTCCTCCAGAAGTTTGTGTGTGTATTTGATTAGGGCTCCAGCCAACTCCAATTGCTCCAAATATCCTTTGCGAATATGAGCGACTTGATCCATAAATGACCCCACCCCCACTTCTTACAGTTTCGTCACGTTCACATTCGGCGGGCAAAGTCTAATCGGCAGAATTTACAAAGACATCCC
>JAVHYY010000132.1:90000-137500 GCA_035221665.1 Okamejei kenojei
GGGGTACAGAAGTGTGAAAACGAACACACACACCTCCAGATTCAGTGACAGTTTTTTTTCCCGGCTGTTATCAGGCAACTGTCCTCTCACTAGGCAATATAGTCCTCTCACCAACTAGAGAGCGGTCCTGACCTCCCATCCACCTCATTGGAGACCCTCGGACTATCTTTAATCGGGCTTGACCTTCCACTAAACGTTATTCCCTTTATCCTGTGTCTGTAAACTGTGGACTGCTCGATTGTAATCATGTACAGTCTTTCCGCTGACTGGTTAGCACGCAACAAGAAAGCTTTTCATTGTACCTCGCTACACGGGACAATAAACTCAACTCAAACTCTGTCTACATTCCACTGCGACCAGGTCCGGGGTTTCAATGCATTGGACCAGGAGGAAATATGAGGGAAATGCGGCCGTTGTACTCGTTGTACTGGAGCCAAGTGGAGGTTTGTTAGAATCGTCGGTTTAAAAAAAAAATATTTTTTACCGAAAATAATTTAAATCGATTATTTACAAAAATGATATCTACAATACAAAACAATGCAAATAAAACAATACACCCACCACCATATTACAATCTAAAACTAATACTTAAAAAAAATATATTGAATATTAAATAACTATTTCCCCGTCCTTATGTCCTTATTAAGGAAACACCCCCCCCCCCCCCTCCCTGTGGTGCCCAGCGGTCCCGGAAACCCCCATGGTGACCCTGGACAGCGTGGCGTGGACATAACCCCGGTAAAGGGGCAGGCCGCAGGCTCGGGCATGGCATAGTGCTTTGCAAAGATGAGGATGGTGGGTGTGAAGTGCAGCCAGAAGGCAAAGGAGCAGCCCCTTTAGATATTGGAACAGGGGGCTGCAACCTCATACACTCCATTTACACGTGGAACACAGACTCTTCCAGTCCAGCAAAAGTGGGCAGGCGGCTTGCGAGTCTGTGAACCGCGAGAGAGGGACAGGTTGCAGAGGAATCCTCGGTGCTGGAACCTCCCCCCTGGTCCCCGATAGAACCCATGGTGGCGTCACATTGGAAACACAAGCGGAGGAGAGGGAGTAGAATTATTTTCGCCTGAACTCACACCGCAAGGCGCAGTCCTTCAATTTGACCAGCCGGACTTTTCATCCCCTGTGGCTGGTATGCAATGACAGAAGCGGCGACCTAAGAAACTGCAGGTGCTGATGTACAAAACACATTAAAAAGAACCAGAGTGCTGGGGTAACTCAGCGGGTCAGGCAGCATATCTGGAGAACATGGACAGGTGACGTCTCGGATCGGGAGGGTCATACAACAAGGAAACAGGCCCTTCGTCCTAAATTGGCCATGCTGACCAAGATGCCTCATCAATGATAGCCCCACCTGCCTGCATTGATCCCTCTTATCCGTTATTATATCTTACGTTGAACCTGAGAAAAATCCATACATTCAGTGATACTGCGTGGGAACACGCCCTTTGTCCCAACTCTCCCATGCCAAGCAAAGAGCCCAATCTAACCTAGTCAATAGATAATAGACAATAGACAATAGGTGCAGGAGCAGGCCATTCGGGCCTTTGAGCCAGCACAGCCATTCAATGTGATCATGGCTGATCATCCCCAATCAGTACCCCGTTCCTGTCTTCTCCCATATCCCCTGACTCCGTTACCTTTAAAAGCCCTACCTAGCTCTCTATTTAAAGTATCCAGAGAACCGGACTCCACCGCCCTCTGAGGCAGAGAATTCCACAGATTCACAACTCTCTGAAAAAGTGTTTACTCATCTCTGTTCTAAATGGCCGACCCATTATTCTTAAACTGTTGCCCCTGGTTCTGGGCTCCCCCAACACTGGGAACATGCTTCCTGCCTCTATCGTGTCCAAACCCTTAATAATCTTATATGTTTCAATAAGATCCCCTCTCTTCTAAACTCCAGAGTACACAAGCCCAGCCGCTCCCTTCTCTCAGCATATGTCAGTCCCGCCATCCCGGGAATTAACCTGGTGAACCTACGTTGGGCTCCCTCAATAGCAATAATGTCATTCCTCAAATTATGGAACCAAAACTACAAACAATACTCCAGGTGTGGTTTCTCTAGGGCTTTTACCAACTGCTGAAGGGCCCATTGGGCCGCGTTAGGCGCAGATCCTCCTTAAAGGGTTAACGGTGGATATGCAATGGAAGGCGTTTAAATACTGCATGGATGAACTAAAACAATTGTCTATCCCCGTTTGGCAAAAGAACAAATCAGGGAAGGTAGTGCATCCGTGGATAACAGGGAAAATTAGGGATGGTATCAAAACAAAAGATGAAGCATACAAATTAGCCAGAAAAAGCTGCCTACCAGAGGACTGGGAGAAATTCAGAGTCCAGCAGAGGAGGACATAGGGCTTAATTGGGATAGGGAAAATAGATTATGAAAGAAAACTGCAGGGAACATAAAAACTGACTGCAAACGTTTTTATTGATATGAGAAGAGAAAAGGGTTAGCTAAAACAAATGTAGGTCCCTTGCAGTCAGATACAGGTGAAATGATCATGGGGAACAAGGATATGGCAGCCCAATTGAATAACTGCTTTGGTTCTGTCTTCACTAAGGAAGATATGAATAATCTGCCGGAAATAGCAGGGGACCGGGGTCAAATGAGATGGAGGAAATGAGTGAAATCCAGGTTAGCTGGGAAGTGGTGTTAGATAAATTAAATGGTTAAAGGCCGATAAATCCCCAGGGCCAGACAGGCTGCATCCCAGATTACATAAAGAAGTAGCCCCAGAATAGTGGTAATTTTTAAAAACTATTTAGATTCTGGAGTAATTCCTGAAGATTGGAGGGTAGCTAAAGTAACCCCACTTTTTAAAAAGGGAGGGAGAGAGAAAACGGGGAATTACAGACCAGTTAATCTAACATCGGTAGTGGGGAAATTGCGAGTCAGTTATTAAAGATGGGCTAGCAGCACATTTGGAAAGTGGTGAAATCATTGGACAAATTCAGCAAGGATTTATGAAAGGTAAATCGTGTCTGACGAAGCTTATATAATTTTTCGAGGATGTAATTAGTAGGGTGGATAAGGGAGAACCAGTGTGTCATATCTGGATTTTCAGAAGACTTTCGAAAAGGTCCCACATAAGAGATTAGTATACAAACTGAAAGCACACGGTATTGGGGATTCAGTGGATAGAGAACTGGCTGGCAGACAGGAAGCAAAGAGTAGGAGTAAACGGGTCATTTTCAGAATGGCAAACAATAACTAGTGGGGTACCGCAAGGCTCAGTGCTGGGACCCCAGCTATTTACAATTTATATTAATGATCTGGATGAGGGAATTGAATGCAACATCTCCAAGTTTGCAGATGACACGAGTCTGGGTGGCAGTGTTAGCTGTGAGGAGGATGCTAGGAGGCCGCAAGGTGACTTGGATAGGTACGTGAGTGGGCAAATGCATGACAGATGCAGTATAATGTGGATAAATGTGAGGTTATCCACTTTGGTGGCAATAACAGGAATGTAGACTATTATCTGAATGGTGGCCGATTAGGAAAAGGGGAGATGCAGCGAGACCTGGGTGTCATGGTACACCAGTCATTGAAAGTAGGCATGCAGCTGCAGCAGGCAGTGAAGAAAGCGAATGGTATGTTGGCATTCATAGCAAAAGGAGTTCAGTACAAGGTCAGGGAGGTTCTGCCGCAGTTGTACAGCGTCTTGGTGAGGCCACACCTGGAGTATTGCGTAGAGTTTTGTTCTCCTTATCTGAGGAAATACATTCTTGCCATAGAGGGAGTAAATAGAAGGTTCACCAGACTGATTCCTGGGATGACAGAACTTCCATATGAAGAAAGACTGGATAGAATCGGCTTGCACTCGCTGGAATTTAGAAGATTGAGGGGGGATCTTATAGAGACTTACAAAATTCTTCAGGGGTTGGACAGGCTAGTTGCAGGAAGATTGTTCCATGTGTTGGGGAAGTCCAGAACAAAGGCTCACAGTTTAAGGATAATGGGAAGTATTTTAGGACATACATGAGAACATCATTTTTCACATAGTGTGTTGAACCTGTGGAATTCTCTGACACAGAAGGTAGTTGAGGCCAATTAATTGGCTATACTTAAGAGGGAGTTAGATGTGGACGTTGTGGCTAAAAGGATCAGGGGGTATGGAGAGAAGGCAGGTACAGGATACTGAGATGGATGATCAGCCGCGATCATATTGAATGGCGGTGCAGGCTCGAAGGGCCGAATGGCCTACTCCTGCACCTATTTTCAATGTTTCTATGAACCTTTCCAACCCATGTACCAATTTACCACTCCTCCTTCCAAACTTGAAAGAATGGGTCGACAGGGCTTGTGTTCACTTGAATTTAGAAGCATGAGAGGGAATCTTATAGGAACAGCAGCATTATTGAGGGATTGGACAGGCTAGATGCAGGAACAATGTTCCCCATGTTGGGGGGAGTCCAGAATCAGGGGGCACACACACTTTAAGGATAAGGGGTAGGCCATTTATGACTGAGATTCTCTGACCTTTTCACCCAGAGAGTTGTGTATTTGTGGAATCTTTTGCCACAGAAGGCAGCGGGGACCAATTCACTGGACGTTATCAAGAAAGAGTTAGGTTTAACTCTTAGGGCTAACGGAATATAGGGATATGGGGAAAAAGCAGGAACAGAGTTACTGATTTTGGATGATCAGCGATAATTATATTGAATGGCGGTGCTGCCTCGCAGGGTCCAATGGCCTACTCCTGTACCTATTTTCTAAGGTTCTGTGTTCGTATTTTTCACACCCACCACCATCTGTGAGATAAAGTTGCCCTTTAGATTCCTATTATATATGTGATTTTTATACTGAGTCAGTCTGTAGACCCGAAACGTCACGTGTCCATGTTCTCCAGAGATGCTGACTGACCCGCTTAGACATCCCAGCACTCTGTGAAACGTCACCTATCCATGTTCTCCACAGATGCTGCCTGATCCGCTGGGATACTCCAGCACTCTGTGAAACGTCACCTATCCATGTTCTCCACAGATGCTGCCTGACCCGCTGAGTTACTCCAGCACTATGTGCTTATTTTGTTCCAATGTAGAATGGTCTCATTCATTACCTTGCCTTCCCAATTGTAGAGAAAAAAATATATATATAGCTCCGGGAAGACATGTTTAAGAAAGAACTGCAGATGCTGGAAAAATCGAATGTAGACCAAAAAGGTGGAAAAACTCAGCGGGTGACGCAGCATCTATGGAGCGAAGGAATAGGCGAGTTTTTGGGTCCGGTGAAGTTCAGCTGATCAGTCTGAAGAAGGATCTCGAACCGAAACGTAGCCTATTCCTTCGCTCCATAGATGCTGCCTCACCCGCTGAGTTTATACAGCTTTTATGGCTACCTCCGAGAAGAGATTAGTGTTTTACAATACAAAGTGCAGTACGTTCCCCACGTTCGCAACTTGTCCTAAACTTCTACAGGTGCGCGGTATAGAGCGTTCTGACTGGTTCGTGGCCTGGTTCGGCAAGTTGAACGTCCAGGAGCGAAAAACACTACGAAATGTTGTTCCGTCGAAGAGATATATCCTAGTCGCTGCCTAAAAAAGGCGGCCAAAAGGAACTATAACCCACACCATCCTGAGTACACTCATTTCTCCACCGCCATCGGGAAGACAGTTCAGACGGCCTGAAGATTGTAACGTCCAGGTTCAGGAACAGCTTCCTCCCCACAGCCATTAGGCTATGAACACGACAACAAATAAGCTCGGAGTTCTGAACTGCAAAATACTATATTATTATCTGTTATTTACACTATATTTATTATTTATTGAACTTTTGTATTTTTTTCTCTTTCCCCCGTTATATACAATGTTTATATATTCTCATATTCTGTTGTGCTACAGCAAGTAAGAATTCCATTGTCCCGTCCGGGACATATGAAAATAAAACATGTCATATGTTATTTACATGTTTTATGCTCTTCTCTCTGTGGATTAAGGGATACGAAGGTCACGTGAGCAACAACAGACTGTGGTAAATCATTGACAGTGAATATGGTCAAACTCACCGAGTGCGTGCAGTGTGATGGTACCTGAGGCATGAGCAGTGCTGCCAACGACTGTCACTGTGTAATCCCCGTTGTCCGATTCGTTCACCGACCTCAGCACCAGCAACAGCGCCCCGTTGGCGTAGGTAAAATTCACCCGTGAATTGTACTCAGGAGCGAAAGACGTGGTTGTTCCGATCCACGTGACGATCCTTTTCGATTTGAAATCCCAGTTTCCGCTGGCGACAGCACCTGACGGCCGCGCCGTGAACTCCGCGTCTTCCCCGATGCGGACATATAAGTCGCTCTGTGCCGGCTCGACGGTAAATCCCTGCGACCCGCCTGAGGATGAGAGACGCGCATGAGAGCGGGTGACAGTAGACGAAGCGGTCAAATGTTGCACATCCCCCGCGACTATAAAGTTGATTGAATGCATATTCCGATCTGTTAACTACCTCGTCTCATGCGAGCAAATCTGCCGTTCCACACCAACCTTCTTAGGAAGGATGTGCTGACTCTGGAGAGGGTCTATGAGAATGACCGCAGGGATGAGTGGGTTAACGTATGATGTGCGTTTGTCGGCATTGGGCCTGTACTTGCTGGAGTCCTCATTGCAACGTACCGACTCGTGAAAGACCTGGATAGATTGGATGCGGAGAGGATGTTTCCACTAGTGGGAGAGTCTAGGAATAGAGGGCACAGCCTCGGATAAAATGACGTTCATCTAGAAAGAATAGATCCCGTCTCACGGGATTATTTCTTTAATCACAGATGGCTGTGGAGGCCAAATCAAAGGATATTATTTTTTTAAGGCAGAGATATATTCTTGATCAGTGTGGGTGTTAGAAGGTATGGGGAGAAGGCAGGAGAATAGGGGGAGGGGAAGAGGGAAAGGTTGATCAGACATGGCTGAAAGGCGGAGTAGACTTGATGGGCATAATCGCATAATTCTGCTCCAAAACGTACGAACGTATGAATTATATTGAGAGAGAAAAAAACCTCACGAAAAGCTGGAGTAACTCAGCGAGTCAGGCAGTATCTCTGGAAAGAAGGAATGGGTGACGTTTCTGGTCGAGACCCTTCTTCAGGTCAGATGACTGAGTTGGGGGGGGGGGGGGGGGGGGCAGTGGTTGGTAGAAATACTGGGTCTGTTAGTACATTCTGAAGAAGGGTCTGGACCAGAAATGTCACCTATCCTATCCCGCTGAGTTGCTCCACAACTTTGTACCTGTCCACGTTCTACACAGATATGCTGTCTGATCCGCTGAGTTACTCCGGCGCTCTGTACCTGCTTTTTCTTTATTTGTAAGGCAGCATCGGCAGTTTCTCTTTTCGCTACGCAAACGGGCGTTAAATCCCAGTCCACTTACCTGTTAACACGAAGAGGCAAACGAGGAGCGCGGTGAGACGACAGCCCGCCATTGGGACGGAGCAGCGCCTCTCTCCGTAGCCAGCGAGGATTCTGAGCCGCTGTTGCTGCCGCCGCCGCCCAATCACTGCTCGAACTCGTCAGAGGAGGCGGCGCATCGGAGGCGGGGAAAGTGAGTTTGAGAGAGAGAGAGAGAGAGAGAGAGAGAGAGAGAGAGAGAGAGAGAGAGAGAGAGAGAGAGAGAGAGAGAGAGAGAGAGAGAGAGAGAGAGAGAGAGAGAGAGAGAGAGAGAGAGAGAGAGAGGAGAGAGAGAGAGAGAGAGAGAGAGAGAGAGAGAGAGAGAGAGAGAGAGAGAGAGAGAGAGAGAGAGAGAGAGAGAGAGAGACTTTCTGTATTCAGGGATAGTTTCTTCCAGCAGTTATCGGGTAACTGATTCATCATAGCACAACAAGAGATCAGTCCTGAACTACTATCTATCTCATTGTTGACCCTCAGACTATTCATGATCGGACTTTGTGGGCTTTACCTTGCACTAAACGTTATTCCCTTTGTAATGTATATGTACACTGTGGACAACTCGATTGTAATGATGTACAGACTTTCCGCGGACTGGATAGCACCTAACAAATAAATTTTCACTGTACATCGGTCCACAGATGCTGCCTCACCGGCTGGGTTTTTCCAGCATTTTGAAAGTTGTGAGTGTGGAATTCTCTGCCTCAGACGGCGGTGGAGGCCGGTTCTCTGGATGCTTTCAAGAGAGAGCCAGATTGCGCTCTTAAAGATAGTAGAGTCAGGGGATATGGGGAGAAGGCAGGAACGGGGTACTGATTGGGGATTTACAATACATATTAATGATCTGGATGAGGGAATTGAAGGCAATATCTCCAAGTTTGCGGATTACACTAAGCTGGGGGGCAGTGTTAGCTGTTAGGAGGATGCTAGGAGACTGCAAGGTGACTTGGATAGGCTGGGTGAGTGGGCAAATGTTTGGCAGATGCAGTATAATGTGGATAAATGTGAAGTTATCCACTTTGGTGGGAAAAACAGGAAAGCAGACTAATATCTAAATGGTGGCCGATTAGGAAAAGGGGAGATGCAGCGAGACCAGGGTGTCATGGTACACCAGTCATTGAAAGTAGGCATGCAGGTGCAGCAGGCTGTGAAGAAAGCGAATGGTATGTTAGCTTTCATAGCAAAAGGTTTTGAGTATAGGAGCAGGGAGGTTCTACTTCAGTTGTACAGGGTCTTGGTGAGACCACACCTGGAGTATTGCGTACAGTTTTGGTCTCCAAATCTGAGGAAGGACATTATTGCCATGGAGGGAGTGCAGAGAAGATTCACCAGACTGATTCCTGGGATGTCAGGACTGTCTTATGAAGAAAGACTGGATAGACTCGGTTTATACTCTCTAGAATTCAGGAGATTGAGAGGGGATCTTATAGAAACCTACAACATTCTTAAGGGGTTGGACAGGCTAGATGCAGGAAGATTGATCCCGATGTTGGGGAAGTCCAGGACAAGGGGTCACAGCTTAAGGATAAGGGGGAAATCCTATAAGACCGAGATGAGGAAGACTTTTTTCACACAGAGAGTGGCGAGTCTCTGGAACTCTCTGCCACAGAGGGTAGTTGAGGCCAGTTCATTGGCTATATTTAAGAGGGAGTTAGAAGTGGCCCTTGTGGCTAAAGGGATCAGGGAGTATGGAGAGAAGGCAGGTACGGGATACTGAGTTGGATGATCAGCCGGGATAATATTGAATGGCGGTGCAGGCTCGAAGGGCCGAATGGCCTACTCCTGCACCTATTTTCTATGTTTCTATGTTTCTATGGGATGATCAGCCGTGATCACAGTGAATGGCGGTGCTGGCTCGATGAGCCAAATGGCCTAATCTTGAACCTATTGTCTATTGTCTATTTTATCTACTGAGCTAAAACCAAATATTTCATTACTTTGTTCTATATCTCTCTACATAACCGTCTGTATCTCTCTTTTCCCTTTCATCTGACGCTCAGTTTAAAGAAGGATCGCGACTCGAAACGTCACCCATTCCTTCTCTCCAAGGATGCTGCCTGTCCCGCTAAGTTACTACAGAATTTAGTGACTATCTGTTTAAGAAGGAACTGCAGTTGCTGGAAAACCGAAGGTAGACAAACATGCTAGAGAAACTCAGCGGTGAGGCAGCATCTATGGAACGAAGGAAATAGGCAACGTTTCAGGTCGAGACCCTTCTTCACACGGATGAAAGTTCCCAATCACGGCGCCTCCTACAGCGGCCCGATTCTTAGGACAACAGCGGCGACCACTGGAGGACGTTAGTAACTACAGGGACAGACACAAAATGCTGGAGTAACTCAGCGGGCAGCGCAGACACAGTCATAGAGTGGTTCAGCGTGGAAACAGGCCCTTCTGCCAACACCGGCCACTAATGTCCCAGCTACAGTAGTCCCACCTGCCTGCGTTTGGCCCAAATCCCTCCAAACCTCTCCTATCCTTGCACATGTCTAACTGTTTATTAAACGTTGCGATAGTCCCTGGAGAATATGGCTTGGTACAAAGTTCTGGAGTAACTCAGCGGGTTAGTCAGCATCGCTTTGGAGAACGTGGACACATAAACTTTATTGGAGTGACTCAGCGGGTCTGGCAGCATCTCTGGAGAACATGGATTAGTGACGTTCAGTTCGTAAGCCTAACCCTGCCTCAACTACCTCCTCTGGCAGCTTGGTACATACACCCACCACCCTCTGTGTGGAAAGGTTACCCCTCAGATTCCTATTACATCGTTTCCAGTTGACCTTGAACCTATGTCCTCTGGTCCTCGAATCCCCTACTCTGGGCAAGATGTTCGGTGCATCTACCCGATCTATTCCTCTCATGATTGCATACAACCTCTATAAGATCTTCTCTCGTACACATGCGCTTCAAGTAATAGAGTCCCAGCCTGCACCAATCTATCCCTAGAGTTCACACCTTCTAGTCCCGGCAATATGCTTGTAAATCTTTTCTTAACCGTTTCAAGCTTGACAATATATTTCCTATACCGTGGTGCCCAGAACTGTAACATGACCTCTGCATCTGTGGAGAACAGAAACTGTGGAGAACATTCCGAGAGTAACCACCTTCAGACTGATTTTACGACGGAGGGGGGAGGCTGAATGAGATATCGATGAAGGACAAAACCAGGCAAGTGCTCAAAAAGGACAAAGTGCTGGAGTAACTTGTGTTAGAATGAACTTTAGACGCTGATTGATACCGAAAGATAGACATTCCTAAGCACTTCTCCTTCCTCCAATTCCCCCCCGCCCCTACTTTCACTCTGAAGAAGGGTCTTCGAAACGTTATTTTGTCCAGAGATGCTGCCTGACCCGATGAATTACTCCAGCAATTTGTGCCCGTCTGCTGTAGTAACTCAGCGGGTCAGGCAACATCTGCAGGGACCATACACTGGCGATGATTCGGTTCGAGGCCCTTCTTCAGACTGTGTTAGACGTACAACCTAACCACAGGCCGACAGAGTGCGTAGGAATGGTTAATTCCCAGGATGGCGGGACTGTCATATGCTGAGAGAATGGAGCAGCTGGGCTTGTATACTCTGGAGTTTAGAAGGATGAGTGGGCATCTTATTGAAACATATAAGATTATTAAGAGTTGGGACACGCTAGAGGCAGGATACACGTTCCCGGTGTTGGGGGAGTCTAGAACCACAGTTTAAGAAATAAAAGGGGTAAACCACTTAGAACTGAGACGAGGATAACCTTTTCACACATAGTTGTGAGTGTGGATTTCTCTGCCTCAGAGGGTGGTGGGGGCCGGTTCTCTGGATGCTTTCAAGAGAGAGCTAGATATGGCTCTTAACGATAACGGAGTCAGGCGGTATGGGGAGAAGGCAGGAACGGGGTACTGATTGTGGATGATCAGCCATGATCACATTGAATGGCGGTGCTGGTTCGAAGGGCGGAATGTCCTACTCCTGCACCTATTGCCTATTGTCTATTGTCTCTTTCTATGTTGTACCTCCAGACCTAAACTAAACTAAAGTAAACCAAACCAAACCAAGCCAAACTGAACTAATGTAGGAAGGAACTGCAGATGCTGGATTAAATCGAAGATCACACAAACAACTGGAGTAACTCAGCGGGACAGGCAGCATCTGTGGATAGAAGGAATGGGTGACGTTTCGGGTCGAGACACTTCTTCAGACTGAGATTCGGAGTGGTGGCGGCAGCTATGACCAATCACACCGCCAACTCCCCTGACATAAGTATGAAACGGGAACAGAGGACAATACGCTTATAGTGAGACAGGAAGGATTCATGTGTGAGTCTTTGACCCAGGGAAGTAGAATCCAGATAAATAACGCAGAGCTTTGTGGTGGGGGGGAATTATTTAATAGGAAACTGAGGGTCAACTTTCTCTCTCAGAGGGTGGTGGGTGTATGGAACGAGCTGCCCGAGGACGTAGTTCAAGAGGTCAAGAGAAGTTACATTTATTGTCACATGTACAAATTGGTACAGTGAGATTTGAGTTACCATACTCCCATACGAATAAAAAGGACACAATACTCGGTATAATTTAACATGAACATCCCCACACAGAAGAATCAACGTTTCCCACTGGGAGGTAAGGCAATAAGGTCCAGTCATGTTCCTGTTCGTTCACCCGTGGTCTGCGCCTTGAACCCTCAGCAGTCGCTACCGTCGGCACGACGTTTCAGGCCCTCTCGCCTGGAGTTCCCAATCGGCTACTTCCTAATTGAGCCAGGGACTGTTAGAACACTTGAAAGACATGTGGACAGGTACACACAAAATGCTGGAGTAACTCAGCGGGACAAGCAGCGTCTCAGGAGATAAAGGATCAGAGGGACACGGGCCAGGCGCAGGCAGGTGGGACAACTGTCGGTGGGACATGTTTGTTGGAGTGGGCAAGTTGGGCCGACGAGGCCACAGTTTCCGTGTCATGCAAATCTGTGTCTAACGTCGTGACTTTATGGGGGGGGGGGGGGGGGGGGGGGGGGGGGGGGGGGGGGGTTATTGGTCAGTAACGGGTCCTATCATCTGTGGCGCCGCCTTTGACTGGACTCCAGTCAGCTGAAGCGGCTCAGTGTGTGAGAGTCACCGAGACGGACGCTGCTCGCAGGGGATGGCACCGCTGCCGCTGACCGCGCTCGCCTTTTGCCTCGTCATATCCCCGGGTGAGCGTCGCTCTCTCAGACCTACACCGCGGTAGTTTGTCGCCGAGCGGGTCTAGGGGAACGGCAGAATTAAATTCAAACAAATGTACACACGGGCCGGGATAAGAGTGGATGGGGAGAGGATGTTTCCACTTCGTGGGGGGAGTCTAGGATTAGAGGGCACAGCCTCGGAATTAACTAATGAAGGGCCAATTTATGATAAGGTAACCGAATTAATTGATGATGAGCGTTTGTGGGCACTGGGCCTGTACTCGCTGGTGTTTAGAAGAACGAGGGGGGACCTCAGTGAAACTCACAGCATAGTCAAAGGCCTGGATGGAGTGAATGTGGAGAGGATGTTTCCACTATTGGTAAAGTCTAGGATCAGAGGGCACAGCCGCGGAATTAAAAGGACATTATTTTAGGAAGATGAGGAGGAATTTATTTACCCACAGTGTGGTGAATCTGTGGGATTCTTTGCCACAGAAGGATGTGGAAGCAAAGTCAGTGGATATATTTAAGGCAGAGATAGATATATTGTTGATTAGTGCGGGTGTCAGGGGCTATGTGGAGAAGGCAGGAGAATAGGGTTAGACGGGGTAGCAGTAATTGAATGACGGGCTAGCACTAATGGGCAGAATGGCCTAATTCTGCTCCTATCACGTGAAATTTTCCCCGTTCTCATGCCCGCTTCTCATCCTCAGGCGGGTTGCAGGTGTATATCCTCGTGTCGGCACATAACGACTTAATATGTCCGCATCGGGGAGACACGGTGTTCACGGTGCGGCCGTCTGTTGCTATCTCCAGCGGAAACTGGGTTTTCAAAGGGAGAACGATCCACTCGTGGATCGGAACATCCTCGTCGATCCTTCTTGAGTACAGGTCACGGATGAATTTAAACTTCAACAGCGGGTCGCTGGTGCAGAGGGCGGTGAACGAGCCGGACAACGGGGATTACAGAGTGACAGTCACTGCAGTCGGCGGCGTCGGTCAAGACACAGCGACCATCACACTGCAGGCACTCGGTGAGTTTGACTTCGATCTTGTTCAATCATTAACTCTCGAATTATTATTGCCATTTCGTTCTTGCGGCGAATGGAAGATGTGCGCAGAATGCTGGAGTAACTCAGCGGGACAGGCAGCATCTGTGGGGAGTAGGGATGGGTGACGTTTCGGGTCGAGCCACTTCGAACGGTTACTTGAAGTTATATTGATGGGTATGGAAAGTGGTGAGTGTGTTAACTTCCTCCAACGTGCTGAGGTGTGTTTATGCATTATTGCTGTTTGATCATCACCCTGCTGGAACTTTCTTTATCAGTACTTCCTTCTTCACCGCCGACCTGTGATGACTTGATTTTCTCTTCCACCTTTATAATTAAGTAAGTATGTTTATTGGCCAAGTATTCACATACAAGAAATTTGCCTTGGTGCTCCGCACACAAGTTACAACATGACATACAGTGCCAGTTACGAATGCTCATAAAACACAAAATATTAATAATAATAAAACAGTAATGACAAAACACCATTGATCAAGTATGAGAACCAACAAAATACCGGATCAAAGACAAGAGCCAACAGATAATAGGTGCACGAATAGGCATTTCGACCCTTCGTGCCAGAACCGCCATTCACTGTAATCATGGCTGAACATCCCCATTCAGTACCCCGTCCCTGCCTTCTCCCCATATCCCCTGACTCCGCTATCTTTAAGAGCTATATTTTCCCATTTGTTCCATTTGTTCCAGCTCCACTTACAGCCCAGCGGTATGAATATTGATTTATCTAAAGTCAGGTAACCAAAACACCCTTTTGAGTTTTGTCTCACCCCTCATTAAATCCGTCCAATTGGAAGTTCAAAAAACACTTCTGCTCCATTTGGGTTCTGTCCTGTTTTTGCCGATACGGATTGGCTTGAACAGGGGGCAAGAGATCTTTGTGTCTTGATCTGGGTTTAACATTACGTTTGGATTTATTTTTCTCATGTGTTCCGAGGTACAGTGAAACACTTTGTTTTGCACGCTGTCCAATCAGTTGATATAACATCACAGGTTCACCCGCAGCTCCTCCAAGCTGATCTACTGCATCCACAGTTCCAGGTGTCAACTTCTCTACATCGGTGAGGCCAAGCACAGGCTCGGCGAATGCTTCGCCCAACACCTCCGCTCAGTCCGTCTTAACCAACCTGATCTCCCGGTGGCTCAGCACTTCAACTCCCCTTCCCATTCCCAATCTGCCATTTTTGTCCAGCACCTCCTCCATGGTCAGAGTGAGGTCCCAGCGCAAATTGGAGGAGCAGCACCTCATATTTCGCTTGGGTAGTTTACACCCCAGCGGTATGAACATTGATTTCTCCAATTTCAGACAGTCCTTTCCTTCCCCCTCTGTCCCCCCCCCCCTTCCCAGTTCTCCCACAAGTCCGCCTGTCTCGGCATCTTCCTTTCTTTTTCCCGACCCTACCCCCCCCCCCCCCCCCCCCTCCCATTGCCCCCCCCCCCCCCCCCACCTCCCCTCCCCCAGACTGCGCTTAGTCTCAACGATGTAGAGCAGTTGACACCACAACTTCAACCTTCAAAACATGCAAACTCCTTACACATCGCACTGGAGGTCAGGATCGAATCCGGGTCTTTGGCGCTGTGAGGCAGAAACTGTACCACTGTGCCGCCCCAGGTCAACATTATCAGACTGAAGAAGGGTCACATGTCCATGTTCTCCAGAGATGCTGTCTGGCCCGCTGAGTTACTGCAGCACTGTACCTGTCCATGTTCTCCACAGATGCTGTCTGGCCCGCTGAGTTACTGCAGCAATTTTGTGTCCATTTGTGTATGGACCAGCATCTGCAGTTCCTTGTTTCTACAAGAGCATTCCACCGTTTCATTTATCATACCATTTTGCAATTGGCAGAGTCTAAATTCCACCTCAGCCCATCGCCCCCCGGATCGCAGTGCGTCTGATTATCTGGTTATTTCTCGGTCATTTGCTTGGTCTCTCGTTGCTCGTCAATAGGTTTGGAACAAAATCTCTGTCTCAGTCCTTCGCAGCATGCCGGCAACTGGAATGCAAGAAATCTGTCGCCAAACAATAAGGCAACTTGTGACACATTATCCACCTAATCTTTGGCCGCCAACGCCATTGACGCCCCATGAAGTTCCACCGAGATCTTTACAGGCAACACTGGCGTACAAGGAGGTCGTCTCCAATCCCAACTGGAAGTGAGAATGCAATAACCATATAACCATATAACCATATAACAATGACAGCACGGAAACAGGCCCTCTCGGCCCTTCCAGTCCGTGCCGACCATTTGTTTTCCCCTAGTCCCAATCTACCTGCACTCAGACCATACCCCTCCATTCCCTTCACGTCCATATACCTATCCACTTTACTTTTAAATGTTAAAACCGATCCTGCCTCCACCACTTCTGCTGGAAGCTTATTCCACACAGCCACCACCCTCTGAGTAAAGAAGTTCCCCCTCACGTTACCCCTAAACTTCTGTCCTTTAATTCTCATGTCATGCCCTCTTGTTTGAATCTTCCCTACCCTCAATGGGAAAAACGTATCCTGTTACCGCGTGGATAGACCTTCCATATGATATGCGACCCAGATTCCTCCATCCGTGAACAGCATTTACAGTTGCGTGTAGATAGATGAGCGTATAAGTTGTAAGGTCGTGTTGCAGTTGTCCACAGTCCTTCGGCCCAACTTGCCCACACCGGCCAACATGCCCCATCTACACTAGTCCCACCCCGACAACATGCCCCATCTAAACTAGTCCCACCTGCCGCCGTTTGGTCCATATCCCTTCAAACGTGTCATATCCATGTACCGGTCTAAATGTTTATTGAACTGTTCCTAGCCTAATTTAATTATTCGCTTCTTCCTGCTCCAGGGAAAATCACAAACCCCACATCATTGATATACCTTCCGGGTTTACCTTGGAGCGTGCGAGATGGACAGTCCCTCGTTTTTACCCATTTGATAATCGAGCTGAATGACCTGTCAAACACGGGTGTTCTGAACTCTGATATAGCACACCCGATAACTAGACCAGGCAATTATGTTGGGATGTTATGTTATGCTGCGATGGCAGGAGTGAAATGAGAGAATGGCCAGGGTGGCGCGGGTCTCTGATCATGCTGGCTGTCCTGTTGAGGCAGCGCCTCTTGTAGATGGTCAGTATATGTGATGGACATTCGATGGTGGAGAGGTGAGTACCTGTGATGGACCTCTGCTGGTTGGGAGGTCAGCGTCTATGATGCACCGTCGATGGTGGGGAAGTCAGTACCTGTGATGGACCATTGATGGTGGCGCGGTCAGTACCTGTGATGGACCGGGCAGTGTCCACCATTTCTTGGTTGGCGTTGGAAAGAAGCTGTTCCTGAACCTGGACGCCAGTTTCCTCCAACACGTTCTCATTCCGCACTGTCTCCATCTTTCATTACTCCACCATCTTCTGGGTTTTATTCCTTGCTCACCTGTGCGCTAACCACGACCTCCTGTGTTTTTAACAGAACCTGTATCCACACCCAATATCACCTCCAACGCCAACAGCTTCATAGAGTACAATGCCACCGTGGTCTTGACCTGCATCGCTACGGGCTGTAGAAGGGTCTCGACCCGAAACGTCGCCTATCTCCTTCGCTCCTAAGATGCTGCTGTACCCGCTGAGTTTCTCCATCTTTTTGTGTACCCTCGCTACAGGCACTGGCGTCTCTTACACGTGGCTTGAAGACAATAGCGTGATATTCAACGGCGGCAGGTTGGAACTGAGCACCTCTAACACCACACTCACCATTAACGGAGTGTTGCGGGCGGACGGGTCGTTCACTTCCCGTGCCTCCAACCCGGTTAGCGCGGAGACAAGCGAGCCGCTCCATCTCAATGTATTTTGTAAGTGGCCGGACCATCATTCATCACTTGTTACTAGTCCCACTGAGCGAGATGATTCAGGGGAGAGAGGGCAGTGAGAGGTTAAGGACGGGTGGGGGGGGGGGGGGGGGGGGGGGGGGGCGGTGGTGTCAGTGGGGAAAAGCGCATCACGTGGATAAACTCTATTAATATAGAGATATGTGAGGTGTTGCTCTTTGGGACGTCTAACAAGGGCGGGACCTACACAGAGAATGATCGGCATCTGCGTAGTGTTGTAGAGCAGAGGGATCTTGGAGTACAGGTGCATGGCTCTATAAAGGTCGAGTCGCAGGTAGAGAGGGTGGACAAAAAGGCTTTGGGTACATTGGCCTCCATCAGTCACAGTATTGAGTAGCGAAGTTGGGAGGTCATGCTGGAGATATATAAGACGTTGGTGAGACCACATTTCGAGTATTGTTTTCAGTTCTGAACGCCGTGTTTTAGGTAAAATATTGTCAAGCTTGAAAGAGTGAAGAGAAGATTCACGAGGATGTTGCCAGGTCCAGGGAGTGTGAGCTATAGGGTGGGGTTGGGGCAGGCTGGGTCCTATCCATGGAGCGCAGGTGGATAAGGGGATAGCAATAGATGTGTACAACATCACGAGAGGAATATACCGGGTAGATGCACAGAGCCTCTTGCCCAGAGAAGGGGAATCGAGGACCAGAGGACGTAGGTTTAAGGGGAAGGGGAAATGATTTCATAGGAATCTGAGAGGTAACTTTTTCACACAAAGGGTGGTGGGTGTATGGAACACGCTGACAGAGGAGGAATGTGAGGTACGGACTATTGCAACGTTTAAGAAACAGACAGGTACATGGATAGGACAGGTTTGGAGGGATATGGACCAAACGCAGGCAGGTGTAACTAGTGTACCTGTGACATGTTGGCCGGTATGGGCAAGTTAAGCCGTACGGCCAATTTCCACACTGTATAACACTATGACTCTATGACTCTAAGTCTAGGCCCAAAGAGTTCTGGACCGGCGGAGGAATGGCGAGGTCGATTCTCAGTTCGGCTCTTGGAGAATCAAATCCATAACTTCAGAAATTATTCTTCCACTCTCATTATAGAACTTTAGCTACAAACTCAGCAACTATAAACATTATAGACAGGAGTGAGAGGCGGGAGAATGGGGTTTGGAGGGAGAGATAGATCAGCCATGATTGAATGGCGGGGTAGACTTTGATGGGCCGAATGGCCTAATTTTACTCTTAGCCCTTATCATCGTATGACCGGAAAATAGTGAATAGTTGGGATCGAGAGGGAGGAGGGAATGTGTAGGAAGGAACTGCAGATGGTGATTTACACGGAAGATAGACACACAAATGCTGGAGTAACTCAGCGGAACAGGCAACATCGCTAGAAAGAGGGAAAGGATGTGGATAGGATGTTTCCACAAGTGGGAGTGTCCAGGACCTCAGAATCAAAGGATGTTCTTTTAGATAGCAGGAGGAATTTCTTTAGTCAGAGGGCGACGAATCTGTGAAATTTTACTTCGGAGTCACGTGAGTGACTACGTGAAGACCCCGCCAGCATGCATGCGCGCCATATCGTCGAACGCATTGCGGAAGCGACAGTCGGGAGGAGCGCCGCTCCTCCAGTGCAAGTTTTCAAAACTTACTGAAGGTAAGTCTTACCTTTTCTGGTGAGCGTGGCGACTCGGTGTGATTTCTTTTTCAGGAGGAAGCACCATGGAGTCGCGTAAGGGAGAGCAGCAGCTGATGCCGCTGCTGTGGAAGCAGCCAGCAGCGTGCCGTCTCTCCAGAGCTGCAGGTGCTGCCAGCAGCTCCCGGCTTCTCGCCGCTACAGACCGCAGGTGAGGCCGCGGTCGCCGGCAAAACCACCCGGAAGTCGGACAGGACCGTTGACTCGGCTGGGTCCGGACCTGAAGACACCCCATTCCCGGATAGGGACGGCAGGCGTCTTTCCCGCAGGAGCGGATGGGGAGCAGTGCTCCAGCTTGACCTGCTTATGCAGGGGCAGAGTCACAGTGGGTCTCCTCGCAGACCCACGGCAGGATCCTTTCAAGGACTGCCAAATGTCTCACCCTCTTCGCAGGGGAGCATTAGGGGTCGGAGCTGGGCTGACCCTGAAGAAGGGGAAATGGCTGAACAGTCAACTGTGAGGGGTGCCAGAAGAGAGAGCAGCAGAAGAATTGTGGGAACACATGCTGTACCAACTCAGGAAGGACTGCCTATACAAAGCTGCAAGCCAGTACAAAATACATGGCTACGAACCAGCTACAGGAGCAAGCCATTAACTTTATGGCTGGGAAGTACATTGCTCCAGAGAACTCCATTCTCTTAAAGTACCAGCAGTCTATGACCCCATCTGGGGCAACAGGAGCCCATCTATAAGGAGCCAGGAGGGGAAGCTCCAGAGGAAACTGCTGGCTGCTAAAATCACAGCAGTACCAGGACAACTGATGGGGTTGATTTGCCTGAAGAGTTACTAGATACTCTAGCAGACTGTGTAATACTCAGTGGAGATTAACAGTTACAGGAAGAGCATCATCAAGAAGTGCAGAATTATGCAAGACAAGTAGCACGCAGGCGCCAAAATTGCTGTTGGGGGGCCTCCCGAAGCAGGTGAAAGACCTGCATGAGGAAGCCAAGGCTATAGGCCTGATCAAGGCCAAGGAAGCCAAGCATCTCTAAAACCCACTATCAACAGCGGCAGCACCCCTACACACCCACCAGACATCGGTGCTATGGAAGACCATCTGGTGGTGAAAGCTCGAAGGCCGGCCCACCTGCACAGCGGTCTTTCAGACCATGGCCCAGCCCGGCCTTCATGGAAAATGCGCCAACCCCACAACGCAGCAACACAATACCAGAAGACACAAGTGCGGAGACAACCCACACAACACCGGTAACCATGGAGGTAGGTGGGTCTGGTTGTCTTAAAAAACATTGCATGTCCGATTCATCAAAAGTTGGGGGACGGTTGCACTTGTTTCATCATGTGTGCTGCACTTTTACCTCTGAACTTTTTACATACTCGGAAGTATTCAGAATTACAAAATTGAATTTGTATACGAACTACCGTCCCAGTTCAGCATACGCCTAGCAGGAAGTTCATACTTCACAAAAAGAGAGAATAGCAGGCCATGCTGAACTGTTAAGACTAAACACAAAAGGGAATTGAGAAAACAATCAGAGAATTTCAAGAGTTCGTATCAAATATATTGATAAAAAACTAAAAAGATGGTGGTTGCCGTATCATTACAGATTTGACCGAACTAAATACTTCCGTTCAGTATGCCCATTTCAAAATAGACACGTTTGTCACACACAGGATCATCGTAAATACCTGAAATTTGTCTGGATGAGACAGCTATGGCAGTATAAGGCCTTACCCAATGGGTTGTCATCAGCACCCAGGCTATTACAAATTTATTAAAACCAGCTTTAGCATACTTAAAGAAACATAACCATATTGCCATGGCTTACCTGGATGATATTCTCATTGTAGGTGAAAATTGGAGCTGGCTACATTGGTGGTATCAGCCACAACACAGGGATTTAACGTACATCCAGATAAATCAAAATTGGAACCCTCCACTACCATGGATTATTTGGGGTTCACTATTGACTCTGTTCATATGTCTATCACCTTGCCACCAAACAAAGTGACAGACTTGATGGGAGTATGCAATAAGCCTCACTGGCATCAGGGAACCATCCATTCGGTAAGGAGCAAAAATCATGCAGGCCATTTCAATAGGCCTATGCAACTACCAGGGAAAGCAAAATCAGAATTAAACTGGTGGATAGAAATGTTCAGCATTATTCTAACCCCATCACCCCATTCTATATCCCCAGGGTACATTACAGACTGATGCCAGTGCTAAAGGTTGGGGAGCAACTAATACCACCGCAAGTTGTGGTGGCAGATGAGTGCACAAAAATTATTCTGTTTAAAGCACTAGGAATTAATTATCTAGAAATGCTGGTAGCGTTTCATGGACTCAGGGCCTACTGCTCAGATGAGCACCAGTTGCATGTACGGTACAAATTGATACCACAGTGGGGGCCTATATATAATCATATGGGTGAAATAAAGTCAATATCATGTGATGAATTGGCTAATAATATCTGGCACTGGTGTCTGGGAGAGAGATTTGGATCTCAACCACTTACCTTCTCGGGAAGCTAAATACAGTGGCAGACACCAGGTCACGTAAATTCAACGACAACATTAAATGGATGTTGGATCGGAAAGTGTTTACAGATATTATAGACCGGTATGGGACACCAGATATCGATCTTTTTTCCATCCAGACTAATTCACCAACTACCAACATATGTTGCTTGGGAACCAGACCCAGGGGCAGCAGCGATGGACGATTTTTCTCGCTGCATTGGGGGGGGGGGGGGGGGGGGGGGGGGGGGGGGGGGGGGGGGGGGGGGGGGGGGGGGGGGGGGGGGTGGGGGGGGGGGGGGGGGGGGGGGGGGGGGGGGGGGGGGGGGGGATTTGTTTAGCTATGCATTTTCCCCTTCTGCCTCATCAGGCGAGTCTTACAATAATTAAACAAGACGCCGCACGGGCACCATGTTTCCCAACAGTACAAAGATGGTTCATTAACCCTGCATATGGATCACCAACGGCCAAGGAGGTTGGCCCCACACCCAAGGAGGTTTGGCACAACACCCGTGCGGGAAAGTATTCCGTGCCATGACTGTATGAAACTTGTTGATTTGCAGTTTCTGAACAGGCCACATTTATTGGCATTTCTGGGATACGGACTCTCTGACAGCACGATCAATGGCCATCTCAGCGTCGTGCAAGGCAGGAGTCCACGAGAAGACAGTACCTGACATATGTCAGGAATGGGAAGTGTTTCTGCTCCAGGACGAACACTACATATGACTCAGCCACCAACACTGAAGTGGCTGGAGTTCTGGCCACCCTTCTATTTCGATGAAGGGATTGAGTTACAGTGCCATTATTGTGCAAGGAGTGCCCCTATCTAATATCTGGGCCAGAGGGAGTGATCACCTGGCTATAGGGGTCACACCACTAGTACCTAAACGAATGAGGGGGGGGTATTTGTACTCTATCCCCCCAGGCCCCAGATACACCCATATATGGGACATAGGTAGTACACCATGTTACGAGGATGGACACCAATATCGGGGGTCACTCTGGACAAACTAATATATCCTAGATGGGAATGATTATGGCACTTGGATCAGCACACGGTCCACAGTCCTTACACAAGCTAGTATAGGACGTCATGTCTGTCACAAATGGCAGATAAACCTGCTACATTACAGGGGTACTTAAACATGACTGACCCGGTTCCTCTGGCCAATATTAGAGTTCTGGCCTATCCTGCAGATAGTCGGCCCTGCATAGTGACACATATTTTCCAATATATAGTCCACCAAGACACTTATGGGCACGGAGAGAGCTTTTCATTAGCCCATAAATGCCCTCACCTAAGGTCACAGTGCAAACCATATCCAGATGGTTAGGGTGGAATTACGTGCAGTGGTGGATACTAATGTTCCAAATCTCACTGCACCAGGGCTGCATCTACATCGGACGCTAGGATGATGGGAGTTCCTATGGACCACATCCTTGCCACAGCGGGGTGGAGCAATGAATGCATTCAATGCTTTATAATAAACCCGTGGCCGATCCTGAGACGTTTGCAGGGATAAATTAAGTTCTGTAAAATAAATTACCCAATGTGGGGCATATTATTTTAGGTATGAATAATACCTTTATTGTTTTTCAGCACAGTGTCGTGTGTGAAATACGTTCATCCTCCTTCCCAGAATGGCAGTGTGTGAGCATGGTCTCGTTCCAGGGCATGAAATCACAGAGCTTTGAAATCTTCACGTAGTCACTCACGTGACTCCGAAGTAAAATAGTAAGATTAAATGAGAACTTACCAGTTTGAAGTTTGATCTTTATTTTATGAGGAGTTACGATGAGGGATTACGTGCCCTCTGCTCCCAAAACCGTCTATTATAAAGTTCAACTGGTATGGAAGTCTACTGTTCAACTGATAGTCTACTTTGGTATCTGTGATTTCACACCACTGCTTTGAAGAATGGCGTGCATGCGTGCTGGCGGGGTCTTCACGTAATCCCTCATCGTAGGAGGGGACCCACGATCCCGTTTACATCAACGGGTCGATGGTGGACAGGATCAAGAGCTTCAAATTCCTGGACATGCACATCTCTGAAGATCTCTCCTGCTCCGATAACACTGATGAAATCCTAAAGAAAGCACATCAGCGCCTCTACTTCCTGAAAGATTACGGAGAGTCGGTTTGCCAAGGAGGACTCCCTCTAACTTCTACAGGTGCACAGTAGAGAGCATGCTGACTGGTTGCATCGTGGCTTGGTTCAGAAATTTGAGCGCCTTGGTGCGGAACAGACTACAAAACGTTGTAAACACTGCCCAGTCCATCATCGGCTCTAACCACCCGCCCATCGAGGGGATCTATCACAGTCGCTGCCTCAAAAGGCTGGCAGCATCACCAAGGACCCACACCATCCGGGCCATACACTCATACCCACACCACCTTCAGGTAGAAGGTACAGGAGCCTGAAGACTGCAACGTCCAGGTTCAGGAACAACTTCTTCCTCACAGCCATCAGGCTATTTAACTCGGCTCGGACAAAACTCTGAACATTAATAGACAATAATCTGTTTATTTGCACTTCATCTGTTTAATTGTTCATGTATGGATACATTTTTGCAATGATATATGACACACTGATCTGTTCTGTATTTGTGCCTGCTATGTTTTGGTGTGCTAAAGTAGAGCGAGAATATATTTGTCCTATCAGGTAAACATGACAATAAAACTCTCTTGAAATCTTGAAACTCTCTCTTGAATAATTACATGTTCACATCAGTTTTAGTTCTCAGTCTTCATGTTCTGTTTTGGAGATACAGCGCGGAAGCAGACCCTCCGGCCCACCGAGTCCGCACCGAGGGCGATCAGCAGTGCACAGTTGCATTATCTGAGGACAATTTTCAGATGCCAATTAACCTGCAAACCCGCATGCGGGAGTAAATTGGAACGTCCGGAGAAAACCCACGCAGGTCACGGGCAGGGCCGGATTTAGATGAAGAGAGGCCCTAGGCTGTTCCACGGCGAGAGGAAGATGATCCACCAGATTGACACCGATTTGCAGTCGAGGTGGCAAATGAGATAAAGGGCTGGAAAGCTGCGCTTATTTATTTATCCATTTATTTATTGCCAGTGCTGGTGTCGGGTTATCGGCTTTATACGCTATTATGCTCAAATGGACGGCAAGGAACATTACTGAACTGTTGTTTAGAGACTACAGTGCGTTGTGACAGCATATGTAAGAGAGGCCTATGACAGTTTCAAAAATATTATACACCGTATAGGGATCTCACTTAACTTTTTTTTCTCTGCTGTCAGCCGGGCAACATTGGCCGCTTTTTAAGTTTCCAAATGACAGTTTAGGTTGTCAGTTCAGACGGCTTGCATTATGCATGCAACAATGCGCTCGGACGAAATGCGAAGTTACCAGTTGGAATTATGCTCAATTAACAATTCACACATTATTTCTGTATCAAATAAAGTCACAAACTAAAGATATTTACAATCAAGACAGGGTATATACCACAATGACAGCAACATTGCAATACAATATGTCAACGCTTTTTACATGTGGCAATGAATGCAATTTCTTTCTTTTTTTTAAAGAATAGAAAGAAAGGGAAGATGGATGGAGCCAAATACAGGGCAATCATTGAAGAAAAACTGTTAGAGTCTGCAAAAGACTTGAGACTGGGGCGGCGATTCACCTTCCAGCAGGTCAATGACCCTAAACATACAGCCAAAGCTACAATGGAATGGCTTAGATCAAAGCATATTCATGTGTTAGAATGAATGGCCCAGTCAAAATCCAGACCTAAATCCAATTGAGAATCTCTGGCAAGACTTGAAAATTGCTGTTCACAGACGCTCTCCATCCAAACTGACTGAGCTTGAGCTACTTTGCAAAGAAGAATGGGCAAAAATGTCAGTCTCATGATGTGCAAAGCTGGTAGAGACATACCCCAAAAGACTTGCAGTTGTAATTGCATCGAAAGGTGGTTCTACAAAATATTGACACAGGGGGGCTGAATACTTTTGCACGCCACACTTTTCAGTTTTTTATTTGTAAGACAATTTAGAAAGCACGTGTCATTTTCCTTCCACTTCACAATTATGCACCACATTGTGTTGGTCTATCACATAAAATCCCAATAAAATACATTTATGTTTGTGGTTGTAATGCGACAAAATGTGGAAAAGTTCAAGGGGCATGAATACTTTTGCAAGCCATTGTATATCACGCAAAAGGAATCCACCAACTCCATAGTTTTTCATCCCCCCCACCAAGGCCCGAGTACACCTGCACCCTATCTTAGTAGCAGTTCTATACATGCAGACCACGTCTGAAAGAAGCGTTCTGATTTCCCTTCCTGGCGGAGTCTCATATCTTCCAGATGTAGTGTTTCAATCATAGTTGAAATCCACATATTTAATGTCGGTATAGGAGCATTTTCCAGAATTTTAAGATTAGTTGTTTTCCTATTATTAATCCGTAATGAAATAACTTATTTTGATGCGCATTTAATTCCAGACTACCTTCTAGAACGGATCATTCCGAAAATAATCCATTCTGGCTTTGGTGTCATTTTTATTTTAAACACTTTTGTGAAAATTTCAAAGATTTCAATCCAAAACCTTTGAATTTTTGTACAAAAGATGAATGAGTGCGCTATTGTAACTTCTTGACTGTGGCATTTATCACAAATTGGTGAAACATTAGGGAAACATTTATTTAATTTAGTTTTTGAGTAGTATAATCTATGCATAATTTTAAATTGTATTAGTGTGTCTTACGTTAATTGAGCATTTGTGCACATTTAATAAGTATTCTTTCCACCTTTCATTGGAAATGTTTATGCTTAGTTCGTTTTCCCACTCACCACTAATACCTTCCGTTGTTGGTATTACTGCATTTAGTATAATATTATATATATGTGAAATTAAATTTGGCGATTCAGCCTTTGTATTCATTACTTCATCTAGTAAGTCTATTGGCATTTTGTAAAATTCTTGTGCGCGTTTTTTCAAATAATCACATGTTTGGATATATTTAAAATACTGATTGTTACCCAGATTGTATTTTAGTTGTAATTGTTTAAATGATAATATTTTTCCCGCATCATACAAAGCTCCCAAAGTTTTAATTCCTGCTCTTTCCCATTGAATGAATGCTTTGTCTATAATCGAGGGTTTAAACAGAGGGTTTTTAGCAATAGGAGATAGGAGAGATAAGTTTCTTAATTTTTAATTGTATTTTATTTGTTTCCAAATTTTGATTGTACTATGTATAATTGGGTTTTTGTGTAGTTTGTATTATTCACCGTCATTGGTGAAAGAAGGGTCGCACCAATATTAAAAGGGGAGCAGTCCTCTTTTTCCATAATGATCCATTCCGGTTGATGAAGAGCATTATCCAACAAATGAATCATATTTCTAATATTTACCGACCTATAATAATACATAAAATTAGGGAGTGCTAATCCCCCTACTACTTTGGGTTTATTCAGGTGTGGTCTTTGTATTCTATGGGTCTTATAATCCCAAATAAAATTTGTAATATCTGAGTCCAATTTTTTTTTAATTTTTTGGGTAGATATAGTGGGATTCAATGGAACAAGTATAGAATTTGTGGTAGAAAAATCATTTTATGGCGTTTATTCGACCTATTAAGGACATCGGGAGCGTTTTCCAGAATTTAATTAAATTATGTAATTTCTTAAGTACAGGGTTATAGATGGCTTTAAACATGTCTTGATATCTTCTAGTAATTTCAATGCCCAAGTATTTAAATTTTCCCCCAGCTATTTTAAAAGGAAATTGTACGAGATGAGTAGAATCTTTCGGTTTTATTGACATGATTTAACTTTTATTCCAATTTATTCTGTAACCTGAAAATGAATCGAAATCCTCAATTAAATTTAAAATATTGGGTATAGTGATATGAGGCTTTGTGATGTACAAACGTACATCATCAGCATATAATGATATTTTATTCTTTGAATATTTTGTCATATCCGTGGATATTCGGGTGAGTTCTAATACTTTCCGCTAGTGGTTCAATTATGAGGGCAAATAACAATGGTGATAATGAACAACCTTGTCTATTACCCCTTGACAGTTGAAATTTCGTGGAAAAAATATTATTAGTTAATATTCTGGCCGTTGGCTTATTATATATTAATTTAATCCATTGAATGAAATTATCTCCCAGTTGAAATGTTTGCAATACCTTAACCATATACTTCCATACAACCTGATCGAATGCTTTCTCTGCATCCAGCAAAATAAATACGAGATTTGGATCTTTAGTTTGGTGTGAGTGCATCACATTAAGCAGACGTCTCAAATTATCAAATGAATGTCTCTTAGGGATAAATCCCGTTTGATCCGGATTTATTAGTTTAATGGCGTACCTACTTAATCTTCTTGCTAATACTTTTGCTGATATTTTTTGATCTGTATTTAACAACGCGATAGCTCTGTAGGATCCAGGTTCTTCCTCATATTTATCTTTCTTAAATATTAATGTAATCGTAGATTCTGCTAGTGTATCAGGTAATATTTGTTCTCTGAAAAAGTGTGTGTAGATTTTCTGTAGACGAGGACTAAATATGTTGTAAAAACTTTTATAGAATTCATTACTAAATCCGTCTTGACCTGGTGTTTTTCCATTTTTTAATGAGAATGTTGTTTCTTCTATTTCCTCATTTGACATTTTTGCTCCAATTTCTCTTGTTCATGCTATTCTAGTTTGGGAAGATTGCAATTATCCAGAAACTCGGTGATTGTGTTGGTGTCCGCTGTCGTTTTGGATGCGTACAAATTCTCATAAAATTGCACAAATCTTTCATTAATTTCATTCGGTAATGTTAATACTTCCCCTTTGTCTGATTTAATCTTTGAAATCGTGTGCTCCTTTTCTCGTTTTTTTAATTGGCGTGCGAGAAGTTTATGAGGCTTCTCCCCAAATTCAAACTGTTCCTGTCTTGTAATTTGGAATAATTTTATAACTTTATCTGATAGTAGTTTATTTAATTTGAATTTCAGTATTAATATTTGATTGTGTTTATCCATGGACGGGTCTTTAGCATTATCTATATCCAATTGTCTAATTTGATCCCCTAGCTGCCGTTGTTCATTCTTATTTATTTTATTTTGAAAGGCTTGGTATGAGATTATAACACCTCTAATAAAAGCTTTGAAAGATTCCCATAATAATGTAGATGGTGTGTCAGGCATATCATTTATTTCGAAAAAAAATATCCATTTGCTGTCTTAGATATATACTCCCTTGCGGGTCTTTTAAAATATGGGGTTATACCTCCAGAACTTAACAGATCTCCAGTTAAGGCGGCTTGCATGACACGTGCGATAATGTGCTCGGACGAAGTGCGCAGTTACCAGTTGGAATTATGCTCAATTAACAATTCACACATTATTTCTGCATCAAATAAAGTCACAAACTAAACATATTCACAAATCAAGACAGGGTATATACCACAATGACATGCAGCAAAATTATAATACAATATCTCAACGCTTTTTACACGTTGCAATGAATGCAATTTCTATTATTTCTTTCCCCTTCCAAACAAAGTGATTGGATTATTCAGTGTATGATCAACCTCGGTGAGATCAAGCGTAGGCTTGGCGATCGCTTCGCACAACACCTCCACTCAGTTCGCAATAATCAACCTGATCTCCCGGTGGCTCGACACTTCAACTACCCCTCCCATTCCGTATCCGATCTTTCTGTCCTGGGCCTCCCGCATGGCCAGAGTGAGGCCCACCGCATATTGGAGGAGCAGTACCTCATATTTGCTTGGGTAGTTTACACCCCAGCGGTATGAACTTTGACTTCTCTAATTTCAGGTAATCCTTGCTTTCTCCTTTCTTCCCCTCCCCTCCCTAGCTCTCGCACAGGCTACTGTCTCCGCCTCTTCCTTTCTATTTCGTGTCCCCTCCCCCGCCATCAATCTGAAGAATGGGTCTCGTCCCGAAATGTCACCTATGTCCTTCGCTCCATAGATGCTGCCTCACCCGCTGAGTTTAGTCTATCAGCTGTGGCACTATATTTTGTTCTCCAGCACATGAACATTATACGTTGATAACGTTTGTTACTAAAAAATGAAAATATCAATTTTCAGTCTTAAATCTCCAAGCGACGCTATGTCCCCTTTACAGCTACTGTATGCTTTAATTCAGTTCAAGACTATGGGGCAGTACATTGGCCATACAGTTGCTGCCTAAAAGTGCCAGAGACCCGAAATTGATACAGAATATGGGTGCTGTCTATATGGAGTTTGCTACTTTTCCCTTTGAACGCATGGGTTTTCTCCAGGTGCTCTTGTTTCCTTCCACATTCCAAAGGTGTGCAGGATCCTATTTCAGACCCAACCCAAAACGTCATATTTTCCTTTTCTCCAGAGATTCAGTCTGACCTGTTGAGTTACTCCAGCTTTTTGTGTCTATCTTCTGTTTAAACCAGCATCTGCAGTTTTTTCCTACACACGATACTATAGGATAGAACTTTATTAATCCCAGGAGGAAAATTGTGTGTGTGTGTATATATATATTACACAAACACACACACACACACACACACACACACACACACACACACACACACACACACGCACACGCACGCACACACACACACACACACACACACACACACACACACACACACACACACACACACACACACACACACACACACACACACACATAAATATATATTTAGAGTTATATATTCATATATAAATATACACCGTTTTGTTTTCTCGTTTCTAACATTGTTTACAGAGTACTATGTTTACATATTCTGTTGTGTTGCTGCAAGTAAGGATTTCATTGTTCTCACTGGGACCTGAGAATACAACACTCTTGACTCATGTTGCGAATGTGTGGGATAGAACTAGTGTATGGGTGATAGATGGACACGGTGGGCCGAAGGGCCTGTTTCCACGCTGTATCTTTACATTAAACTAAAAACACTAAAACCAGAGGGAGTCTAAAGAAGGGTCTCTACCCAGAACGTCATCCAACTTCTTCTACTACATAGTTGCTGGCTGCTCGATGGAGTTCCCTCGCACAATTAAAGCATTGAATAGTCTTCACCATCCCATAGTTCCCCAACCAGACGCAACTACATTTAAGGTAGCTGTGTTTTCCCCATAACCCCTTTTTGCTTAGTCCATGTCAAGAGTCAAGACAATTTTATTGTCATGTGTCCCAGATAGGACAATGCAATTCTTGCTTGCTGCAGCACAACAGAATACGTAATACAGAACAGGAGATAAAAGTTCAGTGTGTTTATATACCATAGACCATATATATGCACACAATAAATAAACAGATAAAATGCAATAGGCTGGTATTGTTCAGCCCTCCACCACCTCCAGTTGAAATTCCATTTAGAATATTTTTGGAGGACCAGGAAACCAGAAGCAAGAGTTACTCTATCGAGTTACTATAGCTCCAGGGGGTGATTCTGCGTTGTGGCAGTGGAGGCCAATTCACTGCATGTTTTCAAGATATAATTAGATTTAGCTCTTAGGGCTAACGGAATCCAGGGATATGGGGAGAAGGAAGGAACGGGGTACTAATTTAAGATGATCAGCCGTGATCATATTGAATGGCGGTGCTAGCTTTAAGGACCGAATGGCCTACTCCAGCACATATTTCCTATGTTTTCTATGCCTTTTTGTACAGACACGCCCGGTCACTCCCTTCTCCCACCTCTCCCATCGGGCAAGAGGTACAGAAGTGTGAAAACGCACGCACATACCTCCAGATTCAGGGACAGTTCCGTCCCGGCTGTTATCAGGCAACTGTACCGTCCTCTCAGCAACTAAAGAGCGATTCTGGCCTCGCATCTACCCCGTTAGAGACCCTCGGACTGGTTAGCACGCACCAAAAAATGGTTTCAGTGTACCTCGGTACACGTGACAATAAGCTGAAATCAAAATCAACAATTTTACATCACATTCTCACACACACACACACACACACACACACACACACACACACACACACACACACACACACACACACACACACACACACACACACACACACACACACACACACACACACACACACACACACACACACACACACACTCACACGCACACACACACACACACACACACACTCACACGCACACGCACACACTCTCGCACACTCACACGCACACACACAGACGCACACACGCACACGCACACACACACACACACTGACACGCACACGCACACACTCTCACACACACACACACACACTCACACAATCACACTCACACACTCATACACACACACGCACACTCACACACACATTAACGCAAACACTGACAAATACTCTCACACACACTCGCACGCACGCACATTGACACATTCTCTCGCACACACTTGCACGCACGCACACATATGCACACACACACACACACACAAACACACACACACTCATAACAGCATTTTAGTTTGTCAAAGGGCAGCAGTATAAACATCACCAGTGGATGGCAGAAGAGGTTACATTATCGTCGGGGCGGGGAGGAGGGAGAGAGAGAGGGAGGGGGAGGGAGAGAGGGAGAGAGGGAGGGAGAGAGGGAGGGAGGGAGGAGGAGGGAGAGATGGAAGGTGTGAGAGAGGGAGAGAAGGAGAGATGGAGAGAGGGGCAGGGACAGAGAGGGGAGGAAGAGAGGGCGGGAGAGGGGGTGGGAGAGAGGGAGGGAGGGAGAGAGGGAGGGTGGGAGAGAGGGAGAGAGGGGGGAGAGAGAGTGGGAGAGAGGCAGATGGGGAGGGAGTGCACTACTTGCTGTGGCACCATGCCGCCCCAGTTTTACAATCAGACAGTGCGATATTTGTGAATGAGACGTGGAGTGGAAAATGCGTCAGTGAAATGGTTACTAGGATGTGGCTATTAGAGTGGGCATTGAAATGTAAAAGGACCTAAATGGCAGGGTCAAGGAGAAAATAAACTCACGCTGACAAAGATCTCAATCAACCGGAGTTGCTCCAAGAATTTCACAGATAAATGATCACTTCTCTTCCCCGGGGACGCTGCGCTCCCTCCCTCCCCCCTCCCTTCCCTCCCCTGCCATCCCTACCCCTCCTATCCCCTCCCCTCCCCTCCCCTCCCCCTCTCACCCCTCCCCTCCTCACCGCTCCACTCCTCTCCCTTCTACTCTCTTCCCCTTCCCCTCCTCAACCCTCCCCTCCTCACCGCTCCACTCCTCTACCCCTCCTCTCCTCCCCCCCACCTCACCCCTCCACTCCTCACACCTCCCATCCTCTCCCCTCCCCGCCCCTCCCCGCCCCCTCCCCGCCCCTCCCCGCCCCTCCCCTCCTCTCCCTCCCCTCCCCTCGCCTCCCTTCGCCTCACCTCCCCTCCCCTTGATATATTTAAGGCCGATATAAATAGTTTGTTTATTAGTGCGGGTCAGTCAGGGTTAGTCGGGGATCATGGGGAGATGGCAGGAGAATGGGGTTGGGAGGGAGAGATAGATCAGCCACGATTGACTGGCGGAGAAGACTCGATGGGCCAATCACTTATGCACTCGTGAAGTTATTAGGTTATGACGTTTTTTTTATACTGTGAATTAGCCTTGTCCAGAATATTAACTGGTTCATTAATCTGTTCAGCAGGGTAAGTTTGATAAGTATTTGATCGCCTGCTAACATGTCATACCATTGTTTGTAGTGGTTCAGCAGAAAGCGGTTCTAACATATGTTTCTGGGCAATCTGTGATTTTCAGGGTAGTTCAGAGTTTGTACAAATAACTCCTCTGGGATAAGGTTAATTGTTATTAAAACACAGAACTTTTAAATTCTCTGAACTTCCTCCGTTCTCAGAGAGGAATATGTTTGTTTTAGTTTAGTTTAGTTCCGCGAAACAACACGGAAACAGGCCCTTCGGCACAACATACCCACATCGGCCAACATGCCCCATCTACACTAGTCTCACCTGCCTGCGTTTGGTCCATATCCCTCCAAACCTGTCCTATTCATGTACCTGTCTAACTATATGTTTAAGCAGCTGGAGGAGGTAGTTGAGGCTGGGACTATATCTTGCGTTTAAGAAACAGTTGGACAGGTACATGGGTAGGACAGGGTTGGAAGGATATGGGCCAAGCGCGCGCAGGTGGGAGTAGTGTAGATGGGGCATGTTGGGCTGAAGGGCCTGTTTCCGTGCTGAATGACTTCAGTTTAGTTTAGAGACACAGCGTGGAAACAGGCCCTTCGGCTCACTGAGTCCATGCCGACCAGGGATCCCCGCACATTAGAGAGAGAGAGAGAGAGAGAGAGAGAGAGAGAGAGAGAGAGAGAGAGAGAGAGAGAGAGAGAGAGAGGAGAGAGGAGAGAGGAGAGAGAGTAGAGGGAGAGAGAGGAGAGAAGGGGAAAGAGAGTGAGAGAGAGAGATAGAGATTATGGAGGGGAGAGAGGGAGAGAGAGGGGGGAGAGAGAGAGGGGGAGAGAGAGGGAGAGGGAGAGGGAGGGGTAGAGGGAGTATGTGGCGCTGTGAGGCAGCAACTAACGTTGAAACAACTTGCCACATCCTCCAAGAGGCAGTTAGGGATGGGCGTTAATTGCTGGCTCAGGGTCCAAGCTAGGAAGTCATAAAATAGCAAGTCAAGGGAAATGTGATCAGCAAAGAGGAAACGGTGGTCAGAATGCTGGCTTATCTGATTTGGGGAGAGAGGGGGGTGGGAGAGGGAAACATAGAGATTATAGAGGGGAGAGCGGGAGAGAGAATAAATATATATAGAGAGGGAGAGGGAGAGGGAGAGAGAGATAGAGAGGGAGAGGGTGAGGGAGAGGGAGAGAGGGAGAGGGAGAGAGATGGAGAGGGAGAGAGGGAGAGAGAGGGAAGGAGAGGGAGAGAGAGAGAGAGGGCGAGGGGGAGAGAGGGAGAGGGGAGGGAGAGGGAGAGGGAGAGAGGGAGAGGGGCAGAGGGAGAGAGAGAGGGCTGGGAGATCATTTACCACAGAGTAAAATAACTCGTCAAGGGAAATTTGAGTAGCAAAGAATAAACCACTGGCAAAATGCTGTCTTATCTGATTAGGGGAGAGAGAGAGGGAGGGGGAGGGTTGGGGGGAGGTTGAGATAGAGATTAGAGAGGGGAGAAAGGAAGAGATAATTGATATATATATAGAGAGGGTGAGAGGCAGAGAGAGAGGGAGGGAGAGAGGGAGAGCAAGAGGGAGAGAGTTAGAGGGAGAGGGAGAGAGGAAGTGGGAGAGGGAGAGGAAGAGAGGGGTACATTTTGGGAGGGTGAGAAAGAGCAGGAGAGAGGGAGCGGGGTGATCGCTGGTCGACGTGCACTCGGTCAGTCGAAGGGCCTGTTTCCGTGCAATTTCTCTAAACTAAATTAAACATTGAAAAATAGCTGCAGGAGTAGGCCATTCGGTCCTTCGAGCCAGCACCGCCGTTCAATATGATCACGGCTGATCATGCACAATCAGTACCCAGTTCCTGCATTCTCCCCATATCCCTTGATTCCGTTAGCCCAAAGAGCTAAATCTAACTCTCTCAGGCAGAATCCAGTGAAATAGCCTCCATTGCCTTCTGTGGCAGATAATTCGACAGATTCACAACTCTCTGGGTGAAAACGTTTCTCCTGATCTCAGTCCTAAATAACCATATAACCATATAACAATTACAGCACGGAAAGAGGCCCTCTCGGCCCTTCCAGTCCGTGCCGACCATTTGTTTTCCCCTAGTCCCATCTACCTGCACTCAGACCATACCCCTCCAGTCCCTTCCACTCCATATACCTATCCACTTTACTTTTAAATGTTAAAATCGAACCTGCCTCCACCACTTCTGCTGGAAGCTCATTCCACACAGCTACCACCCTCTGAGTAAAGAAGTTCCCCCTCACGTTACCCCTAAAGTTATGTCCCTTAATTCTCATGTCATGCCCTCTTGTTTGAATCTTCCCTACCCTCAATGGGAAAAGCTTATCCACGTCAACTCTGTCTATCCCTTTCATCATTTTAAAGACCTCAATCAAGTCCCCCCTTAAAAAGAATAAAGACCAAACTTGTTCAATCTTTCTCTGTAACATAGTTGCTGGAACCCAGGCAACATTCTCTTAAATCTCCTCTGTACTCTCCCTATGTTGTTGACATCCTTCCTATAATTAGGCGACCAAATAGCTTCCCATTTGTTCTTAAACAGTGGCCCCTGGTTCTGTACTCCCTCAACATGGCGAACATGGTTCCTGCCTCTAATGTGTCCAAACCCTTAATAGTTATATATGTTTCAATAAGATCCACTCTCATCCTTCTAAATTCCAGTGAATACAAGCCCAGCCGCACTATTCTCTCAGCATATGACAGTCCAGCCATCCCGATAATTACCAGGGTGAACCTAGGCTGCACTTCCTCAATAGCAAGAATGTCCTTCCTCAAATTTGGAGACAAAAACTGCATGCAATACTCCAGGTGTGGCCTCACCAGGGCCCTATACAACCACAGATGGGCGCCTTTGCTCTTATACTCAGCTCCTCTTGTTATGAAGGCCAACATGCTGTTCGCTTTCTGCACTGCCTGCTGTACCTGCATGCTTACTTTGAGACCGGGACTTTCCCAAGTTTTATGAAGCAGTTGTACAGGTACATGCACAGGAGAGGTTTGGAGGGATATGGACTGGTGTAGATGGGGCATGTTGGCCGGTGTGGGGTCGAAGGGCCTGTTTCCACGCTGTATCTCTCTCTTACTATGACATGCCGAACTTCTTAAGCTTTCTTAAAGACATTCGTGCAAGAGGTTTTGAGTATAGGAGCTAGGAGGTCTTATTGCAGTTGTACAGGGCCCAGTGAGGTCGCAGCTGGAGTATTGTGTGCAGTTTTGGTCTCCAAATTTGAGGAAGGACATTCTTGCTATTGAGGGAGCCCAGCGTAAGTTCACCAGGTTTATTCCCCGGATGGCGGGACTGATATATATTGAAAGAATGGGTCGACTGGGGCAAACATGCACTCGGTGGGCAGAAGGGCCCGTTTCTGTACCTCAGTATCTCCCTCGTTTGCTGTGCACAGGTGGGGACTGTTTGCGCGTAGATACAGCAAGAGAAACACATGGAATAATCTACAGCGACCATAATGTTTTGTTTCCTCTTGATAAGAGTTCCTTCCTCAAGTAAGGTAATGCAAACGGAACTGGAGGGAGAAGGGGGAAGGGAGGCCATCAATGCAGAGGCGCACTCTGCATGGACACAGGACCTTCAGCCCAACTCGTGGATGCTGACCCAACATGCCTCATCTACGAGACTCCTTCATTGCCCGAAGATATCCTACTGCAATACTACAGGGCCCTGTTGAGACCACACCTGGAGTATTGTGTGCAGTTTTAGTCTCCCAATTTGAGGAAGGACATTTTTGCTATTGTTTCTATAAGGTCCCATCTCATTTTATTTATTTCTTCTCGTGTTTAATTTATAATGTTTTATTTTTGATTCTATACTGTATATCGTGTTGTTACTTGCGAGCGGTGCACCAACACAAATTCCTTGTATATGTACATACTTGGCTAATAAAAGTTATTACATCCAATTCAATTCTATTTGGGAAAAGGGGAAGTACAACGGGATCTGGGGTTCCTTGTCCATCAGTCTATGGAAGATAGCATGCAGGCAGTGAAGAAAACGAATGCATTTTGGCCATTCTAACAAGAGGAGTCGCGTATAGGAGCAAAGATGTCCTTATGCAGTTGTACAGGGCCCTAGTCAGATCACACCTGGAGTATAGTGTGCAGTTTTGGTCCCCTCATTTGAGGAAGGACATTCTTGCTATTCAGGGAGTACAGCGTAGGTTTACAGGGTTACATCCCGCGATGGCGGGACTGTCTTATGCTGAGAAAATGGAGCGGCTGGGCTTGTACACTCTGGAGTTTAGAAGGATGAAAGCTTATTCAAACATATAAGAATGTTAAGGGTTTGGACACGCTAGAGGCAGGAAACATGTTCCCGATGTTGGGTGAGTCCAGAACCAGGGGTCACAGTTTAAGAATAAGGGGTACGCCTTTTAGAACGGAGCCAAGGAAACACCTTTTCTCACAGAGAGTTGTGAGTCTGTGGAATTCTCTGCCTCAGAGTTCGGTGGGGGACTGTTCGCTGGAAACTAAAGAGAGAGCTAGATTGCTCTCTTAAAGATAGCAGAGTCAGAGGATACGGAGAGAAGGCAGGAACCGGGTTCTGATTGGGGATGATCAGCCATGATCATATTGAATGGCGGTGTTGGCTCGAAGATCTGAATAGCCTCTCCTGCACTTGTTGTCTATTGTCTACTGCCTATTGTCAATTCAATAAGGGTCAATACTTGAAAGAGATGAAACAGGAACAGTGATAAAAAGATGGGAAGCATTTTAATAACTCACACTATTAACAATAAGTTATTTCTGGCGGAGGTTGTAACTAAGCATACAAATATTATATTTATTCCAAACATTTCACCAAAGATTACAATTCCCTACGTTTTAAATATATCTATGTAAATTCATCTCTATTAAGCTCCTGAAACAGTTAAATATCACAATTATTTATTACTTGAATCGTTTATTTTTTTACCAGATTGCATTTTGCGTGAAAACATTATTTTTATCTGGATGTGCACTGTTGGGACTTTGGTACTTTGGATAAATCATTAATATAATTCCAGAGTTTATGAAGGTTGGCACAAAGTGCTGGAGATTCTCAGCGGGACAGGCAGCATCTTTGGGGAGACGTTTTGTGTCGAGACCCTTCTTCAGACTGGTTAGGGATAAGGGAAACGAGAGATATAGACGGTGATGTGGAGAGATAAAGAACAAACTAATGAAGGATGTGCATAAAAGTAGCGATGATAAAGGAAACATGCCATTGTTAGCTGTTTGTTGGGTGAAAACGAGAAGCTGGTGCGACTTGGGTGGGGGAGGGATGGAGAGAGAGGGAATGCAAGGGTCTCTTGTAATTAGAGAAATCAATATTCATACCACGTTAGAGAATACAAAAAAAACAGTGATGCAATGCTGAGGTACGATAAGGTGCCTAAGAAAAAACTGCAGATGCTGGAAAAATCGAAGGTACACAATAATGCTGGAGAAACACAGCGGGTGAGCCAGCAACTATTGGAGCGCAGGAATATGTAACATTTCGGGTCGAGAACCTTCTTCAGAGAGATGTGAGGGTGGGGAGAAGAAAGGAAGTGGCGGAGTCAGTGGGCTGTGGGAGAGCTGGAATGGGAGGGGAAGGAGGGAGAAAGCAAGGACTATCTGAAATTGGAGAAGTCAATGTTCATACCGCTGGGGTGTAAACTACCCAAGCGAAATATGAGGTGCTGCTCCTCCAATTTGCGGTGGGACTCACTCTGGCCATGGAGGAGGCCCAGGACAGAAAGGTCGCATTCCTTTTCCTCTCTTCTTCCCGGTTCTGGACTTGCCCAACATGGGGAAACATTTTTCCTGCATCTAGCCTGTCCAATCACGTAAGAATTGTATATGTTTCTATAAGATGCCCTCTCATCCTTCTGAATTTCAGTGAGTATAGAAGTCAACATTTTTGGGGCTTTCCATACAGCGGGTGGCCCGTGATGGTTTCTGATGGAGTTTGTAAGGTCAAGGTTCTGTGGTGAGGTGTTGTTTTCGGATCATCGGTATTTAAGCTCAGCGATGCCAGTCTTGTCGTCGGTGACTCTCTCCCCGCTCGGTTTCGCATTGGGGCCGACAATCTGCGGGCTGATGTAGATCACACCTGCCTCCCTGCTCTGCAATATACCGAAGCAATGGGTCATCGAAACATAGAGAAAAAATGATGCAGGTGTAGTTTAGACATGCAGTTTAGTTTAGATATACAGCGCGGAAACAGGCCCTTCGGTCTGAGGCCTCCACCACCGTCTGTAGCAAAGAATCCCACAGATTCACCACCCTCTGACTAAAGACATTTTAGTTTAATTTAGTTTAGTTTAGAGATAAAGCGCGGAAACAGGCCCTTCGGTCCACGGCGTCCGCGCCGACCAGCGATTCCCGCACACCAACACTATCCTAGGGATAATTATTACATTTATCAAGCCAAATAACCTACAAACCTATACATTTATACACTTACCAAGCCAATTAACCAACAAACCTGGGCCGAAGGGCCTGTTTCCACGCTGGGGGACTCTGTGACTAGTGTACATTGGGAATGATTACAATATTTACAATATACATCAATGATTTGGATGAAGGTATTCAAAGTAACATTAGCACTTTGTAGATGACAGAAAGCTGGGTGCCAGTGTGAACTGTGAGGAGGATGCTATGAGAATGCAGGGTGACTTGGACATATTGGGGGAGGCAAAAACAACATTCGCTTTATTCACTGCCTGCTTTACCTGCATGCCATTTAGATAATAATCTCTCTTCCTGTTTTGGAGAACAAAGTGGATAACTTCACATTTATCCACATTAAACGTATCTGCCATACATCTGCCCACTCGCCCAAACTATCCAATCATCCTGCATTCTCATAGTATCCTCCTCACAGTTCACGGAATAAATGCATAATGGGCGGGGGGGGGGGGGGGGGGGGATCAGAACTGGGGTACTGATTTTGGAGCCCATGTACATAAGATTATTACATATTCTGCCACGGAAGGCAGTAGAAGCCAATTCACTGGATGAATTTAAAAGAGAATTAGATTGCGCTCTAGGGACTAGGGGAAGGAAGGGATATGGGGAGAAGGCAGGGGTACTGATTGAGGATGATCAGCCACGATTACAATGAATAGCGGTGCTGGCTCGAAGGGCCAAATGGCCTAAATCTGCACCTATTTTCTATCTTTCTATGTTTCTATGATCAGGCATGATCATATTCGGGGGGGGGGAGGGGGTGTTGGCTCGGAGTGCCGAAAGGCCTACTCCTGCACCTATGTTCTCTGATTCTCGGTGTCTATCGCGTTGGGCATCGATAGGTTTTCTCCAAGGGCCTATTTCCGTTTTGTGTGGCTTCATACCATATATCTGCCATGCGGCTGACATCTACTATTCACGGAGTAACGTGTGAGCAGCCACAAGCTGTGTCCGGCCAGTGCGACACGTTTCATAGAAATGTAGAAATTTAGGTGCAGGAAGTGGCCGTTCACACTTTCCAGTCAGCGCCGCCATTCAATATGATCATGGCTGATCATCGAAAATCGATAACCCGTCCCTGCTTTCTCCCCATATCTATTGATTCCTTTAGTACTAAGAGCTTAATCTAACTCCCTCTTGAAAACATTCAGTTAATTGGCATCCACTGCCTTCTGTGGCAGTGAATTCCACAGATTCACAACTCTGTGGGCGAAAACTTTTTCCTCATCTCAGTCCTAAGTGGCCTACTAACCATTCGTCTTAAACCGTGAACCCTGGTTCTGGAGCCCCGGGCATTAAGACAAAAGTGACACGTCTCCGAAAGAAATTAAATCCGTGGAACTCATGGCCACAGAGGACTGTGGAGGCCAAGTCAGTGGACATTTTTTGAGGTGGAGATAGACGAGTCCTTCATTAGAACGGGTGTCAAAGGTTATGGGGAGAAGGCAGTAACATGGGATTGGGTGGCATAGATCAGACATGATTGAATGGCGCAGTAGACTCGATGGGCAGAATGGCGTAATCCTACTCCTATAACTTGTGACATTGTGAACTTGAGACCCTTGTTGAAACAACGTGTTCATCAATGGCTCGGCCCGCCTACCTGTGTAGTTCACTGTAAACTGATCGATCATCCAGCTTCAGTCCCTGTTGGAAGTAGACAAATCGTTACAAACAAATATGGAGAGGGCTAGACTATGGTGCGAGACAAAAACCTTAAACACTATCAGCCGACACATACAACAGATAATACTCCGCCACCTCCAACGGGATCCCAGCACGGGTCACGTATTCCCATCTTCCCATTAGCAAACTTGTAGATGACACAAAGCTAAGTGGCAGTGTGAGCTATGGGGAGGATGCTATGAGACAGAAGGGTGACTTGGACAGGTTGGGGAAGTGTGCAGATGCATGGCAGATTAAGTTTAATGCGGATATATGTGAGGTTATCCACTTTGCTAGCAAAATCAAGAATGCAGACTATTATCTAAATGGTTAATAATTTCCCAAGTTGGGAAAGTGGGAAGTACAAAGGGGTCTGGGAGGTACTAGTTCTGCAGAGTATGAAAGTAAGCATGCAGGTACAGCAGGCAGTGAGAAAGCGAATTGCATGTTGGCCTTTATAACAGGAGGAATCGAATATGGGAGCAAATAGGTTCTTCTGCAGTTGTACAGTGCCCTAGTGAGACCACACCTGGAGTATTGTGGGCAGTTTTGGTCCCCTAATTTGAGGAAGGGCATTCTTGCTATTGATGGAGTGCAGCGTAGGTTTACAACTTAAAATCCCAGGATGGCGGGACTGTCATATGCTGTGAGAAATGGAGCAGCTGGTATTGTACACTCTGGAGTTTGGAAGGATGAGAGGGAATCTCATTTGCACATATCAGATTTTTAAGGGCTTGGACACGCTAGAGGCAGGAAAGCAAAGCCAGTGGATGTAGTGTATCTAGACTTCCAGAAAGCCTTTGATAAGGTCCCGCACGGGAGACTCGAGACTAAAATTAGATCACAAGGTATTGGGGATAGGGTGTTGACGTGGATAGGAAATTGTTTGGCAGATAGGAAGCAAAGAGTAGGAGTGAACGGGTCCTTTTCAGAATGGCATGCAGTGGCGAGTGGAGTGCCGCAAGGCTCGGTGTTGGGGCCGCAAATGTTTACCATATATATTAATGATTTGGAGGAGGGATTTAGGAGCAACACTAGCAAGTTTGCGGATGACATAAAGCTGGGTTGCAGTGTGAACAGTGAAGACTGTTGCAGGGTGACCTGGCCAGGTTGAGTGAGTGGGCAGATGCGTGGCAGATGCAGTATAATATAGATAAACGTGAGGGTATCCACTTTGGTAGCAAAAACAAGGGGGCAGATTATCATCTCAATAGGGTTAGTTTAGGTAAGGGGGAGGTACAGCGAGACCTGGGTGTCCTTGTACACCGTTCACTGAAAGTTGGCGTGCAGGTACAGCAGGCAGTGAAGAAAGCTAATGGAATGTTGGCCTTCATAACAACAGGATTTCAGTGTAGGAGTAAAGAGGTTCTTCTGCAGTTGTATAAGGCTCTGGTAAGGCCAATCTGGAGTATTGCGTACAGTTTTGGTCTCCTAATTTGAGGAAGGACATCCTTGTGATTGAGGCAGTGCAGCGTAGGTTCGCGAGATTGATTCCTGGGATGGCGGGACTGTCATATGAGGAAAATTCGAAAAGGCTAGGCTTGTATTCATTGGACTTTAGAAGGATGAGGGGGATCTTGCAGAAATATATACAATCATAAAAGGACTGGACAAACTAGATGCAGGAAAAATATTCCCAATGTTAGGCGAGTCCAGAACCAGGGGCCACAGTTTTAGAATAAAGGGGAGGCCATTTAAGACTGAAGTCTTACTCGCGAATCTTGGTGGAAAGTTTAGTTTAGTTTAGTTTAGTTTAGTTTAGTTAAGAGACACGGGGCAAAACCCGGCCTTTCGGCCCACCGAGTCCCCGCTGACCAGCGATCCTGCACAACAACACTGTCAAGCACAAACTAGGGCCAATTTACATTATTTTTACCAAGGAAATCGTACGTCTTTGGAGTGTAGGAGGAAACCGGAACACCCGGTGAAAACCCACGCGGGTCAAGGGGAGAACGCACAAACTCGGTACAGACAAGCACATGTCGTTGGGATCGAAGACAGACACGAAGTGCTGGCTCACTCAGGGAGACAGGCAGCGTCTCTGGAGAGAAGGAATGGGTGACATTTCGGGGCGAGACCTTCTTCACCAATTTACGTCTATCTTTGGTTTAATCCAGCATGTGCAGTTCCTTGATACACAGTTCGGATCGAACCCGGGTCTCTGGCGCTGGGAGGCCGCAACACTACCCGCTGCGCCACCGAGCCGCCTTCCACCTGGATCATTTACTTCAAAAGGAATAAATGAAAATATTTTTCTTACCATATAGGTGGAATCTCCTTCTGGCGCGTGAGTAATTGCCTGCAAGATTAAACACAATACCGTCTGAATAACGTAGAGGAATGAACTGCAGATGTTAGTTTAAACCGAATATAGACACAAATAGCTGGACTACCTCAGTCGGACAGGCAGCATCTCTGGAGAGTAGGAAATTGTGACGTTTCGGGTCGAGACCATTCTTCAGACGGGGCAGGTAGTTGAGGTTGGGACTATCTCTGTCCCGCCCCCTCCCCTGACATCAGTCTGAAGATGGGTCTCGACTCGAAACGTCACCCATTACTTCTCTCCAGAGATGCTGCCTGTCCCGCAGAGTTACTCCGGCTTTTTGTACCTATCCACCGGCTGAATTGTCTTTGATATTCAGAGGGCCATGCAGCACGGAGACAGGCCCTTCGGCCCCACTCGTCGATGCTGGCCAAGATTCCCCCATCTAATCCACAGAGGGTGGTGGGTGCATGGAACAAGCTGCCCGAGGAGGTAAATGAGGCTGGAAATATCCCAACGTTTAAGAAACAGTTATGTACATGGACAGGACAGGTTTGGAGAGATATGGGACAAACGAGGACAGGTGGTTCGAGTGTAGATGGGGAAAGTTGGTCGTTGTGGGCAAGTTGGGCCGAAAGCCCTGTTTCCACGGTAGTAACTCTCTAAATGAGACGCTCTGTTCAGAATAATTCCGTGCATTTCAAGAATGTGTTTTTTTCTTGGGGACTCCCGCCATTCATCAGTACATAAGACAAAGAAACAGGATTAGGCCTTTCAACCCATCGAGTCGATTCTACCATTCAATTACGGCTGATCTACCTCTCCCTTCTGACCCCATTCCCCTGCCTTCTCCCCATAACCCCGACACCCGTACTTATCAATAATCTACTTATATCTGCCTATAGAATATCCATTGACTTGAACGTCCAGGAGCGGAAAAGACTGCAAAAAGGTGTGACCACTGCCCAGTCCAACACACACTCTGACCACCCCACCATCGAAGGGATCTATCGAAGTCGCTGCCTCAAAAAGGCGGCCAAGATCATCAAAGACCCACACCATCCAGGCCACACACTCATTTTACCCCTGCAACCGGGAAGAAGGTAAAGGAGCCTAAATACTGTAACGACCAGGTTCAGGAACAGATTCTTCCCTACAGCCATCTGGCTATTAAACTCGCCAACATATAAGCTCTGAACTACAACAGGTTATTGTTATTATTGCATTATATTTGTTTATTTATTGAGCATGTGTGCATGTGAATTTAAACGAACTGATCTTGTTTTCTCCCGTTATGTATTATGTTTACATATTCTGTTGCGCTACAGCGTAAGAATTTCATTATCCCTTCTGGGACACATGACAATAAAACACTCTGGACTACACATGAGCTAATTTGCAGATGACACAAAGCTGGGAGGCAGCGTGAATTGTGAGGAGGATGCTATGAGAATACAGGGTGACTTGGACAGTTTGTCAGTGTGGGCAGATGCATGGCAGATGCAGTTTAATGCGGATAAATGTGAGGTTATCCACTTTGGTCGCAAAAACCAGGAAGACAGATTATTATCTAAATTGCGTCAAGTTGGGAAAAGGGGAAGTACAACGGGATCTGGGGGTCCTTGTTCATCAGTCAATGAAAGTCGGCATCCATGTACAGCAGGCAGTGAAGAAAGCAGAGGAGTTGAGGATAGGAACAAAGAGGTCCTCCTGCCGTTGTACAGGGCTCTAGTGATTGTGTAAAAACAGTATATACGCACTGAACATTTTTTTTCTTCCGTTAAGTACTATGTTTACATATTCTGTTGTGCTGCCACAAGTAAGAATCCAATTGTCCTATGTGGGACACATGACAATAACACATTCTTGACTCTTGACTCAACAGCCTGCTGTGGCAATGGATTTCATAGTTTGGCCATTAGTTCGTGAGAAAGTTAAAGGCTTCTCACAAACGAGTCTGAGAAGGAAGCCTGGTGTCCCGAGTACATTTCGAGGACAATTGCAAATACAGTTCCACAACCCCACTGTCACTTTTACAAAATAACAAAACTCGTCTCATGAAAGAACATCAGGTACCAACCTGTTCATTACCCGGGAGATTTTCATAGCTTCCCAGTCCGTTTCCGGTATTTGTGGCCGAGGTCGCTGCAGAAAAAAAAGAACGCGTTAGTCACGACGTCAAGGGCACCAGAATAATTGGTGCAGCGTAAAGGAAGAATATTCGGCCCGTCCCCACTGTACTAGCTGTCAAGTGTTTCCAATTCCCTCCCCGGTAATGGACCCACTATCCCGTGAAAACAGGACTAGTAACTGAGATCAGATGTAAGTCTAAATAACGCGGACTTCACTTTTTATAAGCTGATATTTCCATTCCCCGCTCACACTGTCCTCTTGAGTTGAACAGGTGGACTTGAAGAGTTCCGAGGATGGGTCCCTACACGAAGCGTCACGTATCCACGTTCTCTCCAGAGATACTGCCTGACCCGTTGAGTTGCTCCTGCAATTTGTACCTGTCCACGTTCTCCACCGAGATGCTGCCTGACACGCTGAGTTACTCCAGTACATCTTGCATAATTCGATAGAGATCCTTGTGTCTAAAGTTCAACTACTTTAACAAACGGCTCAAGTATTTGCGTTAATAACCGCCGTCCTAAATGCAAATATCTACACTGGGCACCGGTGTGATATAGAGTTCATCAAATCAAATCCAACTAATAGAGGGACTTTCCATCCACTCAGCGACAGGGCAATTGGGAATCTAAAGGTCATAACTTAATGAGTGATAGAAGGAGATTTAGGCCATTCGGCCCATCGATTCTACTCCACCATTCAATGATGGATGATTTACCTCCCTCCAAACCACATTCTCCTGCCTTCTCCCCATAAACCCTGACACCCGCACTAATCAAGATTCTATCTTTCTCTTCCTTAAATATATCCACTGACTTAGCCTCCACCGCCGTCTGTGGCAACGAATCCCACAGATTCACCACCCTCTGACTGAAGAAATTCCGCCTCATCTCCTTCCTAAAGGAACATTCATTGATCCTTGGGCTCACTCAGAATTCACTCACTCTGTCCCCTTGGAATCCTGTTCGCGTCGTATTTCGTCCCGGGTTCGGCTTTCGTTCTATAGAAATATATGTTGGATACAATGTCAACTTATAGTTTAGTTTAGTTGAATAGTTACAGCGAATAAACAGGCCGTCCGGCCCGCCGAGTCCGCGCAGACCAGCGATCCACGCACACTAACACTATCTTACGCAGACTAGGGACAATTTACACTTATGCCAGGGCGTTTAACCAACGAACCTGCACGGCTTTGGAGTGTGGGAGGAAACCGGAGACCTTGGTGACAACCCACGCAGGTCACGGGTAGAACGTACAAACTCCGTACTGACAGCTCCCGTGTGGTCGAACTAGGGCCGTGAACTGCAGAGGGACCTCTTTGCTCCTATACTCACCCCCTTTCGTTATGAAAGCCTACATGCCATAAGCTTTCTTACCTGACTGCTGTACCTGCATGCTTACTTTCAGTGAATGATGAACACGGACACCCCGGATCCCGTTGTACCTCCCCTTTCCACAACTTGACATCATTCATACAATTATGTATTGCAATGGTTTGGCCGTGTTGCTTGGCAGACGGTCTCAAAGGCAAGATCAGTTTGAAGAAAGGTTTTAGTTACCTGTTCATTTTTCTCCGAATCAAATAGGCTGTTCCACCTCCGATCCCGCCTCCAACAACAATCACTGCAATCACAATCCCAACGATCGCACCGGCTCCCAGACCGCTGGCTGAAATAGAAGATGCGCAGTCTATCACTCCCTGACTCGAGAAATAAGTTCAAGTACAAACGACACACAGGTCTTCAACCCAGTAGTCAAGACAGATACAGGAGACGTATACATGCATTGTACGCAATCGAGGACACCAGTGTGGACATTTACT
>JAVHYY010000132.1:142500-200000 GCA_035221665.1 Okamejei kenojei
TGAGATGAGGAAAAACCTTTTTACCCAGAGAGTTGTGAATCTGTGGAACCTCTCTGCTTCAAAAGGCAGTGGAGGCCAATTCGCTGGATGCTTTCACGAGAGAGTTAGATAGACGTCTTAAATATAGCGGAATCAGGGGATATGGGGAGAAGGCAGGAACGGGGTACTGATTGTGGATGATCACAGTGAATGGCGGTGCTGGCTCGAAGGGCCGAATGGGCTACTCCTGCACCTATTGTCTATTATCAACAGCGCCGAAATCACGAGATGGATTTGTGTAATCAACATTATTTTTGTAAAATATGAAAAATCACGATAGTTTATTGACATATTTCATCAATCCTTGCGATTAGATCTATTAATCAGTGTTCAGCATAACCATTATACACTCGACGACAAGCAAAATAAATAAATGTTGTACCTACCCAGAACATCGATTAGTATTGGTGAGGAATTATACCTTCTGGTCATATTGTTAAAGGCCTGACAGAAATAATGTCTTCAGTGGAAACTTTGGGAAAGGTGAGTTGGTCTCCACTCAAGTCACCTTGAAGGTACCACCTCGACACAGCAACTGGTTTAGACTGTGCAGAACAGGTTTAAGTGGCGTTGTTCCCGGAAGTGTGAACAGGGATGTCGGGATCAGGAATTATAATCGGAAGATCCGGCCCGTCTACAACAAATGCACAAAGAGACAAAAGAACAAGGGACTCCGGTGAATGTGAGGAAGTGGGAGAAGGGAGGGAGAAGGGGAGCGGGAGGAGGGAGAGTGGACCATCACCTCAGGAAGCGCTCACCAACACGGCGGCCGATGTACCGGGTCAACAAGACACACGATGTACTGTGTAGCATATAAGCACATAACATAGAACATCGAACATTGAATAGTAAACACAGACTCAATGAAAATAGGTGCAGGAGCAGGCCATTCGACCCTTCGAGCCAGCACCGCCATTCAATATGATCATGGCTAATCATCCAAAATCAGAACCCCATTCCTGCTTTCTCACCATATCCCCCTATTTCTTTAACCCCAGGAGCTAAATCTTACCCTCCCAAGAAAACATCAGTGAACTGGCCTCCTCTGCCTTTTGTGCAGAGAATCCCACAGATTCACAAATCTCTGGGTGAAAATGTTTTTCCTCATCCCAGTTCTAAATGGCCTCCCCCTTATTCTTGAACTGTGAACCTTGGTTCTGGACTCCCTCAATATGGGAGATATTTGTCCTGCATCTAGTCTGTCCAATTTATCTTTAAAATTACGTTTCCAAAAGATCCATTCTCCGAAATATGATGGAAGAATAGATCGACTGGGCTTGATTCAATAGAAATTAGGATGAGAGGGGATCTTCCGGAAACATATACAATTATTAATGCGTTGGATAGGGTGGATGCAGGATAAAATGTTTCCCTTATGGGTCCATAACCAAGGGTTACAGTGTAAGAATAAGTGGTCAGCCATTCATGACTGAGATGAGGAAAAACATTTTCACCCAGTGAGTTGTGAATCTGTAGAATTCTCTGCCACAGAAGGCAGTGAAGGTCAATTTAGTGGATGTCTTCAAGAGAGTTAGATTTAGCTCTTATGGCTAACGGAATCATGGGATATGGTGAGAAAGCAGTAAACGTTTTGAATCGGAAAATTTGCAATTGGTTGGATTGTGCAGAAAGACGCTGACAATTCATTCGAGGCAAAAGCAAGATGTGACATGGCAGGAGTACACCGACAACATGTCAGGTGAAACTTGTTGCAAGTCCTGCTGAGGAGGTATTGCAATGGCTGCTCTTTCTGTGAATACCAGTGGCCCAATGAGAAGCTCATAAGAGATCAGAGCAGAATTGTGCCTTCCGTCCCATGAAGTCCACTCCGCCATTCAATCACGGCTGATCAATCTCTGCCTCCTAACCCCATTCTGCTGCTTTCTCCCCATCACCCATGACACCCGTACTAATCAAGAATCTATCTATCTCCGCATTAATAATCTCCACTGACTTGTCCTCCACCGCCGTATGTGGCAATGAATTCCACAGATTCACCACCCTCTGTCTAAAGAAATTCTTCCTCATCTCCAACCTAAAAGAACATTCTTTAATTCTGAAGCTGTGACCTCTAGTCCAAAACATTCCCACTGGTGGAAACATCCTCTCCACATCCATTTATTTTCACCAGAAATACTACCTGTTGCGCTGAATTACTCCAGTATGTGTGTGTTTATATTCGATGTAAACCAGAATCTGCAGTTCCTTCCAACATATTCCCCCTACCCCCCCCCCCCCCCCCCGTCTATAATGTTTATAGTTGCTGAGTTTGGAGGGAAAGTTCTATAATGAGAGTGAAACTATAATTTCTGAAGTTATGGATTTGATTCTACAAGAGCCTAATTGAGAATCGAACTCGCCTTTCCTCCGGCGGTCCAGAAAGCTTTTGCCTAGATTTAGAGTAATGGAGACAGTGTGGAAACAGGCCCTAGGGCCAAACTTGCCGACAACAGTCAACATGTCCCAGCTACACTAATCCCACCTGCCTGCGTTTGGTCCATATCCCTCCAAACCTGTCCAGTACATGTACCTGTATGTTTCTTACACGTTGGGATAGTCCCTGCCTCAACTTCCTCCTCTGACAGCTTGTTCCATACACCCACCACCCTTTGAGTGAAAAGGTTACCCCTCAGATTCCTATTAAATATTTTCCCTTTCACCTTAAACCTATGTCCTCTGGTCCTCGATTCCCCTTCTCTGGGCATGAGACTCTGTACTACCCGATCTATTCCTCTCATGATTTTGTACACCTCAATAAATCACCCTTCATCCTCCTGCGCTCCATGGAATAGATTCCAGCCTGCTCAATCTCTTCGTAAATCGTCTCTGAAAACTTTAAAGCTTTACACTATCGTTCTTATAACGTGGTGCCCAGACAGAACACATCATTCTAAACATTCTAAGTGTGGTCTCACCAACATCGTATACAACTGCAATATGACCTCCCAACTTATATAATCAATTCTCTGATTGATGAAGGCCAACGTGCTCAAAGCCTTTTCGTCCACCCTATCTAGCTGGGACTCGACCTTTGAGGAGCCATACACCTATACTCCGAGAACCCACTTCTCTACAACACTCCCCAGATGCCGACCATTCACTGTGTAGAATCTGCCCTTGTTTGACGTCCCAAAGTGCAACAGCTCACATCGTCCGTCCGCCGGTCGGGCCGGGCCGGGCTGAGGGCATCAGTGCTCCTGGTGTCAGCGCAGGTCGTGGGTCGAGGGCGAAGCGGTGGACAGGTGGCTTCATAAACAGTTTATCACCATACAATCCAAGCCCAGCCCTGTGACTTTTCACAGAGGCCCACAGGAGCCGTTGGAAGAGAAGGAGGGGGAGGAGCGACACCCGACCAGTAAGCTTAAAAATCCAGCGCGGGGCTTGTTTTTTTCAGAGGCCCACAGGAGCCGTTGGAAGAGAAGGAGGGGGAGGAGCGACACCCGACCGGTAAGCTTAAAAATCCAGCGCGGGGCTTGTTTTTTCAGAGGCCTTGGAAGAGAAGGAGGGGGAGGAACGACACCCGACCGGTAAGCTTTAAAATCCAGCGCGGGGCTTGTTTTTACCCTGTGACCGTACACCTGGAAAATAGGTACTCAGGTTTGAGTACGATTGGAGGGGACAGCCTAGCTGGGGGCACCAACAGCGGCCTGGCCTCCGGCACAGAGACCGACCCTGATGCTCAGAAGGGTAGCAAAAAGAGGAGGGCAATTTTAATAGGGGACTCTATAGTTAGGGGGTCAGATAGGCGATTCTGTAGACGCAGTCGGGAGACCCGGATGGTAGTTTGCCTCCCTGGTGCCAGGGTCTCGCATGTGTCAGAACGTGTACAAAAGATTCTGATAAGAGAGGGAGAGGAGCCTGATGTTGTGGTACACATAGGTACCAATGACATAGGCAGAAAAAGTGATGAGGTCCTGAAGGGAGAATTTAGGGAGTTGGGGGGAAAGTTAAGGAGAAGGACCAAATGGGTAACGATTTCAGGATTACTGCCTGTGCCGCGTGACAGTGAGAGTAGGAATGAAATGAGGTGGAGGATAAATGCGTGGCTGAGGGACTGGTGCAGTGGGCCGGGATTCAAGTTTCTTGATCACTGGGACCTCTTTTGGGGAAGGCATGATCTGTACACAAAGGACGGGTTGCACTTGAGCCCGAGGGGGACCAATATCCTGGCAGGGAGATTTGCAAAGGCTACTGGGGAGACTTTAAACTAGAAAGGCTGGGGGGAGGGACTCGGGTAGAGGGGGCTAGGGGTCAGGGTGTGGGGCAAGAGGCAGAGAAGGGAAGCACTCTGATCGAAAATGTAGGCGAGAAAGATGAAAAAGATAATAGACAGAGAATAAGGGATGGTGGGTTTCTAAAATGTGTATATTTTAATGCTAGGAGAATTGTAAGTAAGGTGGACGAACTTAGAGCCTGGATTGACACCTGGAAATATGATGTTGTGGCAATCAGTGAAACATGGTTGCAGGAGGGCTGTGATTGGAAACTAAATATTCCAGGATTTCGTTGCTTCAGGTGTGATAGAATTGGAGGGACCAGAGGGGGAGGTGTTGCATTGCTTGTCAGAGAAGATATTACAGCAGTGCTTTGGCAGGATAGATTAGAGGGCTCGTCTAGGGAGGCTATTTGGGTGGAACTGAGAAGTGGGAACGGTGTAGCAACACTTTTAGGGGTGTATTATAGACCGCCAAATGGGGAGCGTGAATTGGAAGAGCAAATATGTAAGGAGATAGCAGATATTAGTAGTAAGCACAAGGTAGTGATTGTGGGAGATTTCAATTTTCCAAAAAATAGACTGGGAAAACACATTCTGTAAATGGGCTGGATGGTTTGGAGTTTGTAAAATGTGTGCAGGATAGTTTTTTTGCAGCAGTACATAGAGGTATCGACGAGAGAAGGGGCAGTGCTGGACCTCCTGTTAGGAAATGAAGGCAGGTCAGGTGACGGAGGTATGCGTTGGTGAGCACTTCGGGACCAGTGATCACAATACCATTAGTTTCAATATAATTATGGAGAGAGTCAGAACTGGACCTAGGGTGGAGATTTTTGATTGGAGAAAGGCTAACTTTGAGGGAATGCGTAAGGATTTTAAAGGAGTGAATTGGGACACTTTGTTTCATGGGAAGGATGTAGAAGAGAAATGGAGGACATTTAAAGGGGAAATTGTAAGAGTACAGAATCTTTATGTCCCTGTTAGGTTGAAAGGAAATAGTAAAAATTGGAAAGAGCCATGGTTTTCAAGGGAAATTGGACACTTGTTTCGAAAAAAGAGAGATATCTACAATAATTATAGGAGGCATGGAGTAAATGAGGTGCTAGAGGAGTATAAAGAATGTAAAAAGAATCTTAAGAAAGAAATTAGGAAGGCTAAAAGAAGATATGAGGTTGCTTTGGCAAGAAAGGTGAAAGTAAACCTAAAGGGTTTCTCTACAGCTATATTAATAGCAAAAGGATAACGAGGGATAAAATTGGACCATTAGAGAACCAGAATGGACAGCTATCTGCAGAGCCAAAAGAGATGGGGGAGATATTGAACAATTTCTTTTCTTCGGTATTCACCAAGGAGAAGGATATTGAACTATGTGAGTAAGGGGAAAAAAAGTAGAGTAGCTATGGAAAACTATGAGATTCAAAGAGGAGGAAGTACTGACACTTTTGAAAAATATAAAAGTGGATAAGTCTCCAGGTCCTGACAGGATATTCCCTATGGACATTGAGGGAAGTTAGTGTAGAAATAGCAGGAGCTATGACAGAAATATTTCAAATGTCATTAGAAACGGGAATAGTGCCGGAGGATTGGCGTACTGCGCATGTTGTTCCATTGTTTAAAAAGGGTTCAAAGAATAAACCTAGCAATTATAGACCTATTAGTTTGACGTCAGTGGTGGGCAAATTAATGGAAAGGTTACTTAGAGATAATATATATAAGCATCTGGATAAACAGGGTCTGATCAGGAACAGTCAACATGGATTTGTGCCTGGAAGGTCATGTTTGACAAACCTTCTTGAATTTTTTGAAGCGGTAACTAGGGAAATTGATGAGGGTAAAGCAGTGGATGTTGTCTATATGGATTTCAGTAAGGCCTTTGACAAGGTTCCCCATGGAAGGTTGGTTAAGAAGGTTCAATCTTTGGGTGTTAATGGCGGAGTAGCAAGATGGATTCAACAGTGGCTGAATGGGAGATGTCAGAGAGTAATGGTGGATGGCTGTTTGTCAGGTTGGAAGCCAGTGACCAGTGGGGTGCCTCAGGGATCTGTGTTGGGTCCACTGTTGTTTGTCATGTACATAAATGATCTGGATGATGGGGTGGAAAATTGGATAAGTAAGTATGCAGATGATACTAAGAGGTGGTGTTGTGGATAATGAAGTAGATTTTCAAAGTCTACAGAGAGATTTGGGCCATTTGGAAAAGTGGACTGAAAGATGGCAGATGGAGTTTAATGCTGTTAAGTGTGAAGTGCTACATCTTGGCAGGACAAATCAAAATAGGACGTACATGGTAAATGGTAGGGAATTGAGGAATGCTGTGGAACAGAGGGATCTAGGAATAACTGTGCATAGTTCCCTGAAGGTGGAATCGCATGTAGATAGGGTGGTAAAGAAAGCCTTTGGTGTGCTGGCCTTTATAAATCAGAGCATTGAATATAGGAGTAGGGTAGTAATATTAAAATTGTACAAGGCATTGGTAAGACCAATTCTGGAGTATGGTGTACAATTTTGGTCGCCTAGTTATAGGAAGGATGTCAACAAAATAGAGAGAGTACAGAGGAGATTTACTAGAATGTTGCCAGGGTTCCAGCAACTATGTTACAGAGAAAGGTTGAACAAGTTAGGTCTTTATTCTTTGGAGCGCAGAAGGTTAAAGGGGGGACTTGATTGAGGTCTTTAAAATGATGAAAGGGATAGACAGAGTTGACGTGGATACGTTTTTCCCATTGAGGGTAGGGAAGATTCAAACAAGAGGGCATGACATGAAAATTAAGGGACAGAGGTTTCGGGGTAACGTGAGGGGGAACTTCTTTACTCAGAGGGTGGTGGCTGTGTGGAATCAGCTTCCAGCAGAGTGGTGGAGGCAGGATCGATTTTAACATTTAAGAGTAAAGTGGATAGGTATATGGACGTGAAGGGAATGGAGGGGTATGGTCTGAGTGCAGGTAGATGGGACTAGGGGAAAACAAATGGTCGGCACGGACTGAAAGGGCCGAGAGGGCCTGTTTCCGTGCTGTAATTGTTATATGGTTATATGGTTATATCTCTATATTAAATTCATCACAATAACTGACCACCCCACCATCGAAGGCCCATCACAGATGCTGAGGTGCTGCCTCAAAAGGACAGCGAGCATCATAACAGACGCATTCTCTCATTTCACTCCTACCACGGTTTAAGAATAATGGATCGGCCATTTAGCACGGAGATGAGGAAACACTTTTTCACCCACAGAATTGCGAGTCTGTGGAAGGTTCTGCCTCAGAGGGCGGTGGAGGTTGGTTCTCTGGATACTTTCAAGAGAGAGCTAGATAGGGCTCTTAAAGATAGCGGAGTCAGGGGATAATGGGAGAAGCCTCATAATTATAGGACGTTCCTTTAGGAAAGAGATGAGGAGGAATTGCTTTAGATAGATACAAACAGCTGGAGTAAGTCAGCGGTAGAATTACTTCCTCACAGAGCCAAAAACCCGGGTTCGATCCTGATCTCGGGTGCTGTGTACGGAGTTTCCACGTTCTCTCCGTGACCTGCGTGGGTTTTTCTCCGGAATGCACCTGTTTCTCCCCACACTCGAAATCTGTGCACGTTTGTAAGTTAATTTGCTTTGTTAACAATAGTAAATTGTTCCGACTGGATAATCGCTGGTCGGCGCGGACACGGTGGGCCGAATGACCTCTTTACTCTAAAGTCTAGTCTTATCGTCACCCATCCACGATCTCCAGAGATGCTGCCTGACCCGCTGAGATGCTCCAGCACTTTGCACCTATCCATGTTTTCCGGAGATGCTGCCTGACCTATTGTCTATTGTCTATTGTCAATTTCCATGTTATATCTCCAGACCTAATTAAACTAAAATGAACCAAACCAAACCAAACCAAACCAAACAAATGTGTAGGAAAGAACTGCAAATGCTGGTTTCAATCGAAGGTCGACACAACGTGCTGGAGTAACTCAGCGGGACAGGCAGCATCTCTGGAGAGAAGGAAATGATGAAGTTTCGGGACGAGACCTTTCTTCAGTCTGAAGCATCTTGTTAATTCTTGAGAATAGTCTCGAACCGAAACGGCACCGATTCATTCTCTCCAGAGATGCTGCCTTGCTCGCTGAGTTACTCCAGCACTTTATGTCAAGTACTAAACTAAACTAAACTAAAGTGAACTAATGTACAGCAAGCGAGAACGTTTATTAAAACAGCACATTTCAGCAACAAGGCAATTCAAAGTGCTTTACACAAAGCATTAAAAAGCAATTAAAAAGTCATGAAAAGGAATAGAAAATAGAAACAAGCTAAAACAGAATAATCCGTATTAAATACAAGAATAAAAATTACAGTACAGTGGTAGAAATGTATAATTATTTAACTTAATTAAAGTTAAACATGATTAAAGGCAGCGTCACATAGAAACGACTTTAGCCCCGATATAAAAGAGAGTTGGAGCGGACCTTAAAATTTTCTGGAAGTTTGCCTCAATTATGTGGTGCATGAAAACGAGTAAATGTTGTAAACAAAGGCAGCATAGCGGGTGGAAATGTCTCTATTTTCTCTAGAGAAGCCGTTCTACACTCACCCCATCTCTTTCACAATTTCCTCAGTATTAATTGGAAAATTGTGGCTTTGACCTCCTGCTTTTGATGAAGCAAGATCCAACCTATCAAATACAGTTCTCAACCACCCCACGTCATTCTGCAAGATCCAATAGGTCAAATACAGAAGTTCCCAACCCCCCACATCATTCAGCAAGATCCAATAGGTCAAATACATAAGTTCGCAACCACCTAACATCATCCGCCTGTCAACTTCCTATATCTGTGGAACTCTTGAGTTGGCTACAATGCTGAGAACTATATTCGGCATTCTGTAACTTCTCCTTTGCTCCACCCATTGAATTTTAGTTTGGATGTGATTATGTGTGCATGTGATGTTTGGGAAAATACTGCTGATGCTAGAAAAATCGCAGGTAGACAAAAATTCTGGAGGAACTCAGCGGGTGAGGCGGCATCTATGGAGAGGAGGAATAGGCGACGTTTCGGGTCGAGACTTATGTCGGGGGGGGGGGGGGGGGTAAAGAAGTGACGAGGTGGAGACAGTGGGCTGTTGCAGAGCTAGGAAGGGGATGGGAAGGAGGGGAAGAAGAGAGAAGGCAAGGACTATCTGAAATTGGGGAAACCAATGTTCATACCGCTGGGGTGTAAACTACCCAAGCGAAATATTTTTTTTTTCATAGAGGTGCAGGAGTGGCTCCTCAAATTCGACCTGGCAATGGAGGAGCCTGTTCCTCATGACTGAAAGGTCGGATTCGGAATGGGAGGGGGGGGGGTTGAAATGGTGAGCCACCGGGAGTTCAGGTTGGTTATTGCGAACTGAGAGGAGGTGTTGGGCGAAGCGATCGCCGAGCATGCGCTTGGTCTCACCGATGTAGAGAAGTTGAACCTGGAACAGCGGATGTTGGACGAGGTGCAAGTGAACCTGTGATGTTATCTCAACTGATTGGACAGCGTGCCAATGAATGTTTTTCACTGTACCTCGGAACACATGAGACAAATAAATCCAAACGTAATGTTAAATCCAGATCAAGCCACAAATATCTCTTCACCCTGTTCAAGCCAATCCGTTTTGGAAAAAAGAGAACACAACACAAATGGGGCGGAAGTGTTTTTTCAACTTCCAATTGGACCGATCTAAAGAGGAGAGAGTCAAAACTCAAAAGGGTGTGAGGGTTACTTGAAATTAGATACATTAATATTCATACTGCTGGGCTGTAAGTGGAGCGGGAACAAGTGAACAACTGTGCATTTCAACTGATTATTATAAGTTTTTATATCCATTCATTAACGTATCCATTCATTAATACAACCGAAGAGGACGCAACGAATCACGGGTCAATCTACCACTACTCTGGGCCCAAAGCTAACACAGCACACGTTGACAGCGGGAAAGGAAGGGGGGCTTCTCATCAGAAGCGACCTACCTATGATAACAATGGACGTCGTGGCCAGGCCTTTCTTGCTCGTTGTCCCGCTCGACGCTGAGCAGGTGTAATTACCGGTGTGGTTCAAGAAGAGGCCGGCAATGATTAGCTGCTGCCCGTCTCCCTGCACCGTCCTGTTGTCGTGGAACCAGTGAAAGTCAAGCTCATGATTCGCAACCACCGAGCATGTGAAAGTCACGGTGGCTCCCACAGCGTGCATCGAGCGCTCTGGGAGAATGGTAATGCTAGCGGAATCTGGTCCATCTAGAATAAACGCATTGGTGGGTTCGACATGATGCTCGCGGTCTAGCAGATCTACCCACGGCCAATGAAGCGGTCACCTCATGCAATCTACCACTCGTGCAACGGACACAAACTGAGGTCAACTACAGCAAAGTGTTGGAAGGATCTCCGGGTGCAGGTTTTATCCGAAGACGTACACCAAATGCTGACGAAACTCGGCGGGGGACAGGCACCGTCTCTGGAGAGAAGGGACGGGTGGACCTCTCCTCGACCCGAAACGTCACCCATTCCTTCTCCCCAGAGACGCTGCCTGTCCCCCGGTTGAGTTAGTCCAGCATTCTGTGCCTGACTTCGACGTAGGTAAAGTCGGGAACAACTTTCCTTAATGTTTCTGAAGGTTTGAAAAGCGTAGCGTTAACGAGAATTTGGCTCCACCTCGATGCACGTGACAAGAAACAAAAACTAAACTAAACTAAACTATACTAGACGTCGAGCCTAAAGGCCCTGTCCCACATAGGCGACTCTTTAGGCAACTGCCCGGGACTAGTTCTATTGAAATTTACGTACGATACCTGGCGACAACCTACGATATCAGTACGACAACCTACAACAGCAAAGATTGTCGCCAGTACCGCTGAAAATATTTCAACATGTTGAAGATTTTGCGGCAGTCGCCCCAAAAAATCGCGTAAGTGGGACAGGCCCATAAAGATTGCATGTAAAACAAAGCATTTGCATCAACCGTGTCTGTTTAGCTGAATCGTGAACGTAGATTTTGCTTGTTATTTACAACGAGGAATTTGAAGCCGTTTCTAAATTGTGAAGTATGCAGGTTTAACGCTTTGTTTAACATATCAAGGGGGATTTCTAACGCTAAGGAGGGTATGACCTAGGCAAGATTGTGGACGGAACATCAAAGAAAGACACTCGTTGATGAGATCCCCGTCCACCGACTCAGCCACATGTAATTACCAAACCTATATTGTTAAGACTGGTGAAACGTAACCAAGACTTTGCAAGTTGGCATCAGGTCTGAAGAAGGGTCTCGACCCGAAAGCGTGGAAACAGGGCCTTCGACCCACCGAGTCCACACCGACCATCAATCACCCCGCATTAAATGGGGTGTACATTAAATTAATATTATTATTGGATTATGTAAAGTCAATTAACAATTGCATAAACTATGACAAGTGGGAATGGAGGGGTTTTGGGATTGGTGTGTGGGTAGGTGTGTCAATGAGAGCCTCTATGTATGTTATGTCTTGTGCTGTATGTTCTATGATGGACCCCCTCGAAAGCGAGATGACTGTTCATCTCAAGGGGTTATCCATGAATAAACTTGTTTCAAATGAAATCCAACAACACTCGGAGGAGAGGGGGGGGGGGGGGATTTACAGGAGCCGATTAACCCACAAACAAGAATGCTGTGGTGGATGTTTGTCTTAAATTCTATTGTGTATTGTGTGTTCATTTTAAGTGTATCGCTGCTGGCAAATTCATTCCACTGCACCTTCGGGTGTATGTGACGAACAAAAATGACTTTGCCTTTGACTTTGACACACACGTCGTTTGGAGCGTGGGAGGAAACCGGGGCACCCGGAGAAAATCTCACGCGGGTCACAGGGAGAACGTGCAAAGTCCGTACGGACAGACAGCGGCCAAGGTCAGGATGAGACCCGTGTCTCTGGCTCTGCGAGGCAGCAACTCTACCCACATCTGGTGTATTGTGTATAGTTTTGGTCTCCTAATTTGTAGAAGGACATCCTTGTGATTGAGACAGTGCAACTCCTATCCTCCATGCTTCTTTATTTTGTGTTTATCCCCCCCCCCCCCCCCCCCCCCCCACACACTCACATACACACATTTGGCGTTGGATAATCTAATCGCTGGAGATGCAGAGCGAGAGAGTGGAGGATTTTATCTGTAGGGTTCTATCTATAGGGTTGGTAATTGATGAGCTGGTACTGAGGGACACTCACAAACCGCATCGACATTGTATGGGTCGCTGGTTCTACTGTTGTTCCCGTCCGATGCGAGGCAGGTGAATCCCTCGTCCGACCTCAATACGCCGGAGATGGTGAGGGTTTTATTGTCCTGACCGAGGGTAGTCCTATCAACCAGGCTGATGGTTTTATTTCGCTGAAACCACTCGAAGTGGTTGGCCTTCCAGGTGACTTCACACGTGAGAGTCACCGCGTCCGAGAGCTCGACTGGGCGAGAATTATTGGCGGTGATTGTCGGCTTGTCAATAACCTCTGTCGAAAGACGTGAGATGAAGGTTTACAGGGGCCAACGCGAGAAACTGTAGGTGCTGTTTGGCCAAAACAGAAAACAAACCAAAAAAAAGATACAATGTGCAGCTGTGAGACACAGAGTACTGGAGGAACTCAGCGGGTCAGGCGGCATCTCTGGACATCATGGAGAGGTGACATTTCACAGAGTGCTGGAGTAACTCAGCGAGTCAGGCAGCTTCTCTGGAGAACATGGAGAGGTGACATTTCACAGAGTACTGGAGGATCTCAGCTGGTCAGGCAGCTTCTCTGGATAGGATGGATATGTACAAAGGTACAGAATAGTGAAAGGCCTGGATAGAGTGGATGTGGAGAGGATGTTTTCACTGGTGGGAGAGTCTAGGACTAGAGATCACAGCTTCAGATTTAAAGGACGTTCCTTTCGGAAGGAGATAATGAGCAATTTCTTTAGCCAGAGGGCGGTGAATCTGTGAGATTCTTTGCCACAGACGGCTGTGGAGGCCACAAGTCAGTGGATATATTTAAGGCAGAGATAGATAGATTGTTGATTAGTGCGGGTGTCAGTGATTATGGGGAGACGTCATGAGAATGGGGTTAGGAGGGAAAGATGGATCAGCCGTGATTGAATGGTGGAATAGACTTAAATGGTCTAATTCTGCTTCCAGCACATGACCTATGACCTTAAAACAGTTTGGGGTGATTTTAAACTGCTAATAATTAACGAAGAGAAAGCAGATCTGTTACGAAATGGTCGAACCAAGGGCAGAAAAAACAGTGTAATTTGCACGGAAACCGGCCCTTCGGCCCCTTCGTTTTCTGACACTCCCTTTTGTCTCCTTTCCACCTGCAGTGATTTATCATTTACCCCTCCCATCTGCTGATTACCCCCCTCACCTGTAGCAACCTATGTGAGAGCGAGAGAGAGAGAGAGAGAGAGAGAGAGAGAGAGAGAGACAGAGAGAGAGAGAGAGAGAGAGAGAGAGAGAGAGAAATATATATATATATATAGAGAGAGAGAGAAAGAGAGAGAGAGAGAGAGAGAGAGAGCATGTTGACACAAAGCTGGCTGGCAGTGTGAACTGTGAACAGGATGTTAGGAGTTTGCAGGGTGACCTGGACGGGTTGAGTAAGTGGGCAGATGCGTGGCAGATGCCGTATACTATAGATATAATTATAACATAGATGGCGGCAAAAACAGGGGAGCAGATTATTATCTCAACGGGGTTCGGTTAGGTAAGGGGGAGGTACAGCGAGACCTGGGTGTCCTTGTACACCGGTCACTGAAAGTTGGCGTGCAGGTACAGCAGGCAATGAAGAAAGCGAATGGGATGTTGGCCTTCATAAAAAGAGGATTTCAGTGTAGGAGTAGAGAGGTTCTTCTGCAGTTATATAGGGCTCTGTTGAGACCCCATCTGGAGTATTGTGTACAGTTTTGGTCTCCTAATTTGAGGAAGGACATCCTTGTGATTGAGGCAGTGTAGCGTAGGCTCACGAGATTGATCCCTGGGATGGCGGGACTGTCATATGAGGAAAGATTGGAAAGACTGGGCTTGAATTTACTTGAGTTTAGGAGGATGAGGGGGGATCTTATAGAAACATGTAAAATTATAAAAGGACTGGACAAGCTAGATGCAGGAAAAATGTTCCCAATGTTGGGGGAGTCCAGATCCAGGGCCACGTTCTTAGAATAAATGGAGGTCATATAAGACTGAGATGAGAAAAAAAACTTGTTATCCCAGAGAGTTGTGAATTTATGGAATTCCCTGTGACAGAGGGCAGTGGAGGCCAATTCACTGGATGGATTTAAGAGAGAGTTAGATAGAGCTCTAGGGGCTAGTGGAGCAAAGGGATATGGGGAGAAGGCAGGCACGGGTTATTGATAGGGGACAATTAGCCATGAACACAATGAATGGCGCAGCTGGCTCGAAGGACCGAATGGCCTCCTCCTGCACCTATTTTCTATGTCTCTATGTTTCTATGTTTCTATGACAGGCCCTTCGGCCGAACTTCCCCACACCGACAATCTTGCCCCATCTACACACGTCCCACCTGGACAGCGCATGGTCCATTTCCCTCTAAACATGTCCTATTAACCATGTACCTGTCCAACTGTTGCCGGCCTTTGTCCCACCTCTCATAATTGTCAACCTTTACTCGCTCGACTCCATCAGTCTGAAGATACGCCAAGACATGAAACATCACCGACCTGTGAATCATCTCAACACAGATGCTGCCTGACCCGCTGAGTTCCTCCAGAAGTTTGTGTGTGTATTTGATTAGGGCTCCAGCCAACTCCAGTTGCTCCAAATATCCTTTGTGAATATGAGCGACTTGATCCATAAATGACCCCACCCCCACTTCTCACAGTTTCGTCACGTTCACATTCGGCGGGCAAAGTCTAATCGGCAGAATTTACAAAGACATCCCATTATTTATTTTGTACCAAAATAAACACAACTGCTATCTACGTCGTTGGTGACCCTCGGACTACCCTTGATCAGAATTTGCAGGCTTTACCCTGCACTAAACGTTATTCCCTGCATCCTGCGCGCACACACTGTAAGTGGCTCGATTGTAATCCTGTATTGTCTTTCTGCTGACTGGATAGCACGCAACAAAACGCTTTTCACTGTTCCTCGACGGAAACTGTATCGTCAATAGACTATAGAGGAGTGAACTGCAGATGCTGGTTTAAACCGATGAAACGCAAACATGCTGGAGTAACTCAGCATCTCTGGCGTGTAGGGATGGGTGACGTTGCGGGCCGAGACACTTCTTCATAGTGAGACTCAGGGGAGAGGGAGACACAGATATAAGAAAGTGTAAGGTATGAAAACGGGACATCAAAATGGTTGCAGTTCAAGGAAACAAATGTAGAATAGTTCATTGGTAGCTGGGGCAAGTTGAAATCTCAGCAAAAAGAGATAGTCTGAATGTCCCCGAGTACATATTACCGCGACACACACACACACACACACTACAACACTCTCACACACAACACACACACACACACACACACACACACACACACACACACACACACACACACACACACACACACACACACACACACACACACACACACTCTCTCTCTCTCTCTCTCTTATACACACACACTCACACATTCACCTACACACATACACTCAAACACACACACACACACACACACACACACACACACACACACACACACACACACACACACACACACACACACACACACACACACACACACACACACTCGCACACGCTCACACACACTAACACTCACGCTAACACTCACACACACACACGCACACAGACACACACTCGCACACGCACCCACATACACAGACACACAATCACACACTCTCAGTGATCGGAAAATACGCGCGCATGGCGTGAGGCTGTTTACGCATACTCTGCTGCGCGGTAGTTCTGACACGCTGAAGCCGGTGTGTGTGTGTGTGTGTTTTTAACACCATTAGTAAATATAGAGTCAACTTGGGAATTGCTTGACAGCATCTGCCGAACCGCCAGCATAGAACTGAAGGGAATATTAACCCCTTCTCTGCCGGAAGGAACAACAACAATTCAGGTGTCAGTGGTTATGGGGAGAAGGCAGCAGACTGAATTAAAGGACGTTCTTTTGGGAAGGAGATGAGGAGGAATTCCTTTAGCCCGAGGGTGGTGAATCTGTGGGATTCGTTGCCACAGTCGGCGGTGGAGGCCACAAGTCAGTGGATATATTTAAGGCAGAGATAGACAGATTGTTGATTAGTGCCGGTGTCAGGGGATATGGGGAGAAGGCAGGAGAAAAGGGGTCAGGAGGGAGCGATAGATCAGACATGGCGGTGTAGACTTGATGGGCCGAAAGGACTAATTCTGCTCCTATCACTTATATCCCTTCAATGATTAACATATTACAACAATTGGCAAGGGCAGCAGTTGCTTCACCTGGAACAGGACATAATCCTTCTTTTCACACGAACAGGTACAGAAGCTTGAAACCTGTAAGGCCCAGATCCAGGAACAGGTTCTTCCCAACAGAAACCAGGCTATTAAATACTACAATCTCCAAATAGTCTCTAAACTCATGAACTTGGGGTATTGGTTTTGGCTTTAAGCACAATAATAGTTTGATTGTTTTTAAATGTGTGTGTGTGTGTGTGTGTGTGTGTGTGTGTGTGTGTGTGTGTGTGTGTGTGTGTGTGTGTGTGTGTGTGTGTGTGTGTGTGTGTGTGTGTGTGTGTGTGTGTGTGTGTGTGTGTGTGTGTGTGTGTGTGTGTGTGTATGCGAGTGTACGTGTGTGTTAGAGAGAATGTGTGTGTGTATGTGTGTGTATGTGAGTGTGTGAGTGTTTATGGCTGTGTTAGAGAGAATGTGTGTGTGTATTTGTGTGTAGGTGAGTGTGTGAGTGTATGTGTGTATAAGAGAGAATGTGTGTGTGTGTGTGTGTGTGTGTGTGTGTGTGTGTGTGTGTGTGTGTGTGTGTGTGTGTGTGTGTGTGTGTGTTGGAGAGAATGAGTGTGTGTGTTCCATGGATTCCTGGCACATGAACTTGTGCCTGGAAGGTCATTTTTGACTAATGTTCTTGATTTTTTTGAAGAGGTTACTAGGAAATTGATGAGGATAAAGCGGCGGATGTTGTCTATATGGACTTCAGTAAGGCTTTGACAATGTTCCACATGCAAGGTTGGTTAAGAAGGTTCAATTGTTGGGTATTAATGGTGGAGTAGCAAGATGGATTCAACAGTGGCTGAATGGTAGATACCAGTGAGTAATGGTGGATGGCTGTTTGTCAGGTTGGAGGCCGGTGACCAGTGGGGTGCCTCAGGGATCTGTGTTGGGACCACTGTTGTTTGTCATGTGCATCAATGATCTGGATGATGGTGTGGTAAATTTGATTATTAAGTATGCAGATGATAATAAGATAGGAGGTGTTGTGGATAATGTAGATTTTCAACGCCTACAGAGAGATTTAGGCCATTTGGAAGAGTGGGCTGGAAGATGGCAAATGGAGTTTAATGCTGATAAGTGTGAGGTGCTACATCTTGGCAGGGCAAATCAAAATAGGACGTACATGGTAAATGGCAGCGAATTGAGGAATGCAGTTGAACAGAGGGATCTAAGAATAACTGTGTATAGTTCCCTGAAGGTGGAATTTAATGTAGATAGGGTGGTAAAGAAAGCTTTTGGTGTGCTGGCCTTTATAAATCAGAGCATTGAGTATAGAATTTGGAATGTAATGTTAAAATTGTACAAGGCATTGGTGAGGCCAATTCTGGAGTATGGTGTACAATTCTGGTCGCCAAATTATTGGAAATATATTAACAAAATAGAGGGAGTACAGAGGAGATTTACTAGAATGCGGCCTGGGTTTCAGCACCTAAATTACAGAGGTTCAACAAGTTAGGTATTTATTCTTTGGAGCGCAGAGGTTAAGGGGGGACTTGATAGATGTCTTTAAAATTAAGAGAGGGATAGACAGAGTTGACGTGGATAAGCTTTTTCCATTGAGAGTCGTGAAGATGCAAACAAGAGGACACGATTTGAGAATTAAGGGACAGAAGTTTAGGGGTAACATGAGGGGGAACTTCTTTACTCAGAGAGTGGTAGCTGTGTGGAATGAGCTTCCAGTGGAAGTGGTGGAGGCAGGTTCGCTTTTATCATTTAAAAATAAATTGGATAGGTATATGGACGGGAAAGGAATGGAGGGTTATGGTCTGAGTGCAGGTACAGTAGATGGGACTAGGTGAGAGTAAGTGTTCGGCACGGACGAGAAGGGCCGAGGTGGCCTGTTTCCGTGCTGTAATTGTTATATGGTTATATGGTTCGATAGAATGTGCTTATGTGTATGTGTGTGTATGTGAGTGTGTGAGTTTGTGTGTGCGTTAGAGAGAACGTGTATGTTTATGTTAGAGTGTGTGTGTGTGCGTGTGTGTGTTAGAGAGAAAGTGTGTGTATGTCTGTGTATGTGAGTGTTAGAGGGAGTGTGCGTGTCAGAGAGAACGTGTGTGTGTTAGAGAGAATGTGCTTGTGTGTTAGAGAGAATGTGTGTGTGTTGGAGAGAATGTGTGTGTGTGTTAGAGGGAATGGGTGTGTGTGTTAGAGAGAATGGGTGTGTGTGTTATAGAGAATATGTGTGTGTTAGAGAGAATATATGTTTATGTGAGTGTGTGAGTGTAAGTGAGTGTGTATTAGAGAGAATATGTATGTTAGAGAAAATGTGTGTGTTTTTGCGCGTGTGTGCTGCTGTATGTGTGTATGAGTGCCTGTGTGTGAGTGTGTGTGTGTGTGTGTGTGTGTGTGTATGTGTGTGTGTGTATGTGTGTGTGTGAGTGTGTGTGAGTGATGTGTGTGTTGTGTGTTTGTGTGTGTGTGAGTGTGTGTGTGTGTGTGTGTGGTGTTTGTGTGGTATGTGTGTGTGTGTGTGTGAGTGTGTGTGAGTGTGTGTGTGTTGTGTGTGTTTGTGTTGTGTGTGTGTGTGTGTGTGTGTGGGTGTGTGTGTGTGTGTGTGTGTGTGTGTGTGTGTGTGTGTGTTGTGTGTGTGTGTGTGTGTGTGTGTGTGTGTGTGTGTGTGTGTGTGTGTGTGTGTGTGCTTTTCCTCAGCTCATTCCTGAATGGCCTGCCCGTCATTCTTAAACTGGATACAGATAGATCTGCCATGACAGAATGTCGGAGTAGACAGGTTGGGCCGAATGGCCTACGTCTGCTGCAATTTCTTGCGGTCTGAGTTGGGCCTTAGGTCTTATTTACCAGAAGTATGACTTGGCCGTTCACGGGCGGCGCAGGTGTTTAGCAATTTCCTGTTTCTGCTGCCTGTTCTGTGTTGTTCCCCTTTCCATGGAAGCTCACACACACAGACCATATTTACTAACTTCCTCATGTTTTGTTTTTCCATCATGACATTAATCTCCTAATGGCTTACCCCTTAAGAATAAGGGGGCACATTTTAAAAATAAGGGGTTGGCCATTTGGAACAGAGACGAGGAAACAGTTTTTCACCCTGAAAGTAGTGAGTCTGTGGAATTCTCTGCCACAGAGGGCGGTGAAGGCCGGTTCTCTGGATGCTTTCAAGAGATACGTTGATGGGGCTCTTAAAAATAGCGGTGTCGGGGATATGGGGAGAAGTCAGGAACGGGGTACTGATTGGGGATGATCAGCTATGATCACATTGAATGGCGGTGCTGACTCGAAGGGCCAAATGGCCTACTCCTGCACCTATTGTCTATTGCCTCCATCTGTATGCAGAGAGTTGTGGACGCAGCTCGGACCATCACACACACGCACACCAACATCCCTTCCATCCATCGCCTCCATCTCCATCCAGTGAGTTGTGGACGCAGCCCAGACTATCACACACACAAACCAACCTCCCTTCCATCTATCGCCTCCATCTCCACCTCACTCAGCCTCGGCAAGGCCGGCAGCATAATCAAGGACCAGTCTCATCCCGGTCTGTCCCACTCCTCCCCTCTCCCAAGAGGTACAGATGTGTGAAACGCACACACCTCCAAATTCAGGGACAGTTTCTTCCCGGCTGTTATCCGGCAACTGAACCGTCCTCTCGCCAAATAGAGAGCGGTCCTGACCTCCCATCCACTTAACTGGAGACAAACGGACTTTCTTTAATCGGGCTTTACCTTGCACTAACGTTATTCCCTTTATCCTGTATCTGTACGCTGCGGGCGGCTCGATTGTAATCATGTCCAGTCTTCCCGCTGACTGGAGAGCGCGCAACAAGAAAGCTTTTCACTGTTCCTCGCTACACGGGACAATACATTCAACTGAAACTCTGGCTGCATTCCACCAACATTAACATCTGCCCCTATTTTCTATGTTTCTATGTTGCTATGTTTCGATGTTTCTATGATACATCTTACCCCCCCCCCCCCCCCCCCCCCCCCCCCCCCCCCCCCCCCCCCCCCCCCCCCCCCCCCCCCCCCCCCCCCCCCCCCCCCCCCCCCACCGCGGTTCCCATCGGTCCCGGAAATGCCAGCCGGCTTGGGCAGAGCTCTCTTCCGCCTGGTGCCGTGACTCGCGAATGGCCGTCTTGGCCAAGCCCAGGAGCAACCCAACCAGGGAATATTCTGCCCTCCTACCCCTTCTCCCCTACCTACTTACACAGGGTGTCCAAAGATGAGGATGGTGGGTGTGAGGTGCAGCCAGAAGGCAAAGGTGCTGCCCCTTTAGATATTGGAACAGGGGCTGCAAACTCACCAACTCCATATGTGGAACACAGACTCTTCCAGCCCAGCAAAAGTGGGCAGGCGGCTGGCAGGTGTGAGAACCGAGAGAGAAACATGTTGGAGGGGACTCTTCGGTGCAGTACCCTCCACCCCAGGTCCCCTATAGAAACAACGGTAGCGTCACATTGGAACACAAGCGGAGATCCGTCAGGCGAGCAGTGTGGGTAGAAGGATCTTGGCCTGAACTCACTCCGCAATGCACAGTCCTTCAATTTGACCTGCCGGCCTTTTTCCTCCCCTGTGGCTGGTTTCCAATGGCAAAACGATGAGACCCAGGTAACTACTGGTGTTGACTTACAATACACACAAATAAAAGCACAGATTGCTGGAGTAACTCAGCGGGTCAGGAAACATCTCTAGAGAACATGGACAGGTGACTTCTCGGGTCGGGACGGGTCATACAATAAGGAAACAAGCCTTTCGGCCTAAAAAATAGCCATGCTGGCCAAGGTGCCCCATCCAAGATACTCCCACCTGCCTGCATTTGTCCCAGATCGCTCTAATCCTCTCCGACACATGTACCCGTCTTTAAAAAAAATGCATTTTTTAAATGCTGTTATTATATCTTCCTTTAAACCTGAGAACAAATCCATAAAGATTCATGGAGTCAAGAGTTCAATCAACTGCAGAAGGACCCATTGGGCCGCGTTTGGCACAGATCCCCCTGAACGTTTCCATCCCATGTGCCCATTAGTCCTTGCCTCAACTACCTCCTCTGGCAGCTCGTTCCACACTTGAAATAATGGATCGACAGGGCATGTGTTCACTGCAGTTTAGAAGGGTGATAGGGGATCTCATAGGAACAGCAGCAATTCTTGAGGGATTGGACAGGGTAGATGCAGGAACAATGTTTCCCATGTTGTGGGGAGTCCAGTACCAGGGGCCACGCACTGTTTAAGAATAAGGGGTAGGCCATTTAGGACGGAGATGAAGAAAAATATTTTCACCTGTGAGTTGTGAATCTGTGGAATTCTCTGCCACAGAAGGCAGTGGTGTCCAATTCACTGGATGTTTTGAAGAGAGAGTTAGATTTAGCTCTTTGGGAACGGCCTCACCCATTTGTGTTTATCCAGCTTTTTGGGAACGGCCTCCCGGAAGAAATTAGTGGGTTACAATATAAAATTATTGGGTTACAATATAAAATGCAGTACGTTTGCAACTTGTCCTAAACTTCTACAGATGCACGGTAGAGAGCATTCTGGCTGGTTGCATCGAGGCCTGGTTCGGCAACTTGAATGTCCAGGAGCGAAGGACGGGAAGGATTTAAACTAAGGTGGCAGGGGGTTGGGAGCATGAAAAGAGAGAGAGAGGGGTGTAAAATGAGGGTAGAAGCAATAGGTAGCAAGGTGAAAAGTAAAAGTGGCAGGCAGACAAATCCAGGGTTAAAATCAAAAGGGGCCATTTTTCAACATAATGGTATAAGGGGTAAGTGTTGTAAAAACAAGCCTGAAGGCGTTGTGTCTGAATGCGAGGACCATTCGTAATATGGTGGATGAGATGAATGTGCAGATAGTTATTAATGAATATGACATAGTTGGTATCACGGAGACATGGGTCCAGGATGACCAAGGCTGGGAGCTGAACATCCAGGGATATTCAATATTCAGGAGGGATAGACAGAAAGGAAAAGGGGGTGGGGTAGCATTGCTGATTAGAGACGAGATTAACGCAACAGAAATGAAGGACATTAGCTTGGAGGATGTGGAATCTATATGGGTAGAGCTGCGAAACAATAAGGGGCAGAAAACAGTAGTGGGAGTTGTGTACAGGCCACCTCACAGTAGTAGTGGAGTTGGGGATGGCATCAAAAAGGAAATTAGAAATGCGTGCAACAAAGGTAAAACATAATGGTTGACATCAATCTACATATAGATTGGGTGAATCAAATTGGCAGGGGTGCTGAGGAAGAGGATTTCTTGGAATGTATGCGGGATAGTTTTCTAAGCTAACATGTAAAGGAACCAACGAGAGAGCAGGCTATTCTAGCCTGGGTATTGCGTAATGAGGAAGGGTTAGTTAGCAGTCTTGTTGTGCGTGGCCCCGTGTGCAAGAGTTACCATAATATGGTTGAGTTGTTCATTGGGATGGAGATTCACATAATTAATTCAGAAACAAGGGTTCTGAAGGTAAAGAAAGGTAACTTTGAGGGTATGAGACGTGAATTTTAGGACCGAGATGAGAAAAAAAAATTAACGCAGAGAGTGGTGAATCTGTGGAATTCTCTCCCACAGAACGTAGTTGAGGCCAGTTCATTGGCTATATTTAAAATGGAGTTGGATGTGGCCCCTGTGCCTAAAGGGGTCAGGGGGTATGGAGAGAAGGCAGGTAGAGGGTACTAAGTTGGATGATCAGACATGATCATATTGAATGGCGGTGCAGGCTCGAAGGGCCGAATGACCTAGTCCTGCACCTATTTCTATGTTTCTATGGTTCTATGAAAACAACTACAAAACGTTTTGACTACTACTCAGTCGATCACCGGCTCTGACCTCCCCACCGTCGAACGGATCTATCGCAGTCGCTGCCTCAAAAAGCAGCCAACATCATCAAAGACCCACACCATCCTGGCCACACACTCATCTGCCGTTGCCATCAGGAAGAAGGTGCAGGAGCCTGAAAATCGTGACATCCAGGTTCATGAACAATTTCCTCCCCACAGCCATCAGGCTATTAAACACGACAACAATTAAGCTTTGAGTTCTAAACTGCAAAAGGCTACATTGTATTTGTTATTAATTGAACGTTTTCTTTTATTTCTCTTCCCCCGTTACATACAGTGTTTACATATTCACATGTTCTGTTTTGCTGCAGCAAGTAAGAAATGCATTGTCCCGTACGTGACATATGACAATAAACACTCTCTTCTCGCCTCTGGATTAAAGGATACGAAGGTCACGAGCAACAACAGACTGGAATAAATCATTGACAATGAACATGGTCAAACTCACCGAGTGCGTGCAGTGTGAAGATCACTGAGACTTGAGTGCCGCCGCTTTGTGCACTGACTGTCAATCTGTAATCCCCGTTGTCCGACTCGTTCACCGACCTCAGCACCAGCGACCCGCTGGTAAAGGATAAATTCACCCGCGAGTTGTACTCAGGATGGAGCAACTGGCCTGTTCCGATCCATGAGACCACTGTTTTCCCTTTGAACACCCAGTTTCCGCCGGAGATAGCACTTGACGGCCGCGCCGTGAACTCCGCATCTTCCCCGATGCGGACATATAAGTCGCTTTGTGCCGGCTCGACGGTAAATCCCTGCGACCCGCCTGAGAATGAGAAGCGCGCATGAGAGCAGGGGAACGCAGAAGAGGCGGTCAAATGTGAAACATCCCCCTCAACTATAAAGATGACCGAATCGGTTAACTACCTCGACTCTTGCGAGCTAATCTTAGGAAGGATGTGCTGACTCTGGAGAGGGTCTACGAGAATGACCGCAGGAATGAATGGGTTAATATATGATGAGTGTTTGTCGGCACTGGGCCTGTACTCGCTGGAGTCCTCATTGAAACTTACCGAATAGTGAAAGACCTGGATAGAGTGGATGTGGAGAGGATGTTTCCACTGGTGGGAGAGTTTAGGATCAGAGGTGACACCCTCGGAAAATAATGACGTTCATTTAGAGGAGCGGAAATTATTTAGTCACAAATGGCTGTGGAGGCAGAGATAGATTCTTGATTAGCGCGGCTGTCAGAAGGTATGGGGAGAAGGCACGGTAATGGGGGGGGGGGGGGGGGGGGGGAGGGGGAGGCAAAAACAACACGAAAAGCTGGAGTAACACAGCTCGTCAGGCAGTATCTCTGGAGAGAAGGAATGGGTGGCGTTTCGAGTCGAGACCCTTCTTCGGGTCAGGTGACCGATGTGGGGGGGGGGGGGGGTTTGTTTGGTAGAAATAGTGGGTCTGTTAGTAGAGTCTGAAGAAGGGTCTGGACCCGAAACGTCACCTGTCCTAACCCGCTTAGTTACTCCAGAACTTTGTACCTGTCCACGTTCTCCACAGAGATGCTGCCTGACCCGCTGAGTTACTCCAGCACTCTGTGTTTCTGTTTTTTTATTTGTAAGGCAGCATCGGCAGTTCCTCGGTTTTTTTTTACGGAAACGGGTGTTAAATCCCAGTCCACCTACCTGTTAATACGAAGAAGCAAACGAGGAGCGCGGTGAGACGACAGCCCGCCATTGGGACGGAGCAGCGCATCTCTCCGTAGCCAGCGAGGAGTCTGAGCCCCTGTTCCTGCCGCCGCCCATATCACTGCTCGAACTCGTCAGAGGAGGCGGCGCATCGGAGGCGGGGAAAGCTCAGCTCAGCTGACCACAAGTCGAGAGAGAGAGAGAGAGAGAGAGAGAGAGAGAGAGAGAGAGAGAGAGAGAGAGAGAGAGAGAGAGAGAGAGAGAGAGAGAGAGAGAGAGAGAGGGGGGGGGAGGGGGAATATGTGTGTATTAGAGAGAGAGGGAGAGAAAGAGAGAGAGGAGGGAGGGTATGAGAGAGAGAGAGAGAGAGAGTGTGAGGGAGGGGGAAGGGGAGATGTGTGTGTGTATCACAGAGAGAGAAGGAAAGAGAGTGGTGTTTCAGGGAGAGACGGGGAAAAGAGAGGGAGCGCGGGTGTCTGTGTGCACTGTGTGAGAGAGAGCGAGAGAGAATGGAGCGAGAGAAAGAGAGAGAGAGGGAGAGAAAGAGAGAAACAGAGGAACAGAGGGAGAGGGAGAGAGAGAGAAAGAGGGAGAGAGATAGATAGATAGATAGATAGAGAGAGAGAGAGAGAGGAGAGAGAGAGAGAGAGAAGTGAGAGAGAGAGAGAGAGAGAGAGAGAGAGAGGGGAGAGGGGGAATGGGAGATATGTGTGTGTATCAAGAGAGAGAGGGAGGAGAGAGTGGTTCATCAGGGAGAGATGGGGAAAAGGAAACAGAGAGGGTGTCTGTGTGCGCGTGCGAGCGAGAGTGAATGGAGCGAGGGAAAGAGAGGGAGAGAGAGAGAGAGGATGGGTGGGGAAGAGAAAGAGAGAGAGAGAGAGAGGAGAGAGAGAGAGAGAGAGAGAGAGAGAGAGAGAAGAGAGAGAGAAAAAAAAGAGAGAGAGAGGATGAGAGGAGAGAGAGAGAGAGAGAGAGAGAGAGAGATGAGGAGAGGAGTGATGGAGAGAGAGAGAGAGAGAGAGAGAGGGAGAGTGGAGGGGGGTAATGAAAGACTCCATGTGTGTTCCAGATTCAAGGACTGTTTCTTCCCAGCTGTTATCAAGCAACTGAATCATCCTACCCAAACCAAAGATCTTCTATCTACCTCATTGGTGACCCTCGGCCTATCTTTGATCGGACGTTGCTGGCTTTACCTAGCACTAAAGTTATGCCCTTATCATGTATCTGTACACTGTGGAGGGCTCGATTGTAATCATGTGCAGTCTTACCGCTGACTGGATAACACGCAACAAAAAAGCGTTTCACTGTACCTCGGTACACGGGACAATAAACTGAACTAACACTAAACCATTCATTTGTTCTATATCTCTCTATATCACGATCTCTATCTCTAGTTTCCCTTTCCTCTGACGCTCAGTCTGAAGAAGGGTCTCGACCCGAAATGCCACCCATTCATTCTCTCCAGCGATGGTGGCTGTCCCACTGAGTTACTCCAGCATTTTGTGTCCATCTTCCGCGTTCATGGATGAAGGTTCCCAATCACGGCGCCTCCCACAGCGGTTCGATTCTTAGCACAACAGCGGCGACCACAGGAGGAAGGTGGTTACTACAGGGATAGACTCAAAGTGCTGGGGTAAACTCTGCGAGTCAGGCAACACAGTCATAGATTCATGGAGTGATACAGCCCTTCGGCTCAACTCGCCCACACCGGCCAACAATGTCACATCTACACTACTCCCACCTGTCACCGTTTGGCCCACATCCCTCCAAACCTATCCTATCCATGTACCTGTCTAACTGTTTCTTAAACGTTGTGATAGTCTCTGGAGAACATGGACAGTACAAAGTGCTAGGGTAAGTTAGCGAGTCAGGAAGCATCTCTGGAGAACGTGGACAGGTACGAAGTGCAGGTGTTTCTCAGCGGGTCAGGCAGCATCTCTAGAGAAGATGGATAGGTGCAAAGTGCTGGAATTTCTCAGCGGGTCAGGCAGCATCTCTGGAGAACTTGGATGGGAGAGCCGTTAAGACCATAACCTAACCCAGCCTCGCTATCTCTTCTGGTAGCTCGTTCCATACACCCACCTCCCTTTGTGTGAAAAAGTTGCTCAACAGATTCCTATTAATTCGTTTCCCCTTCACCTTGAAACTAAGTCCCTGGTCCTCGATTCCCCTACTCTGGGCAAGAGACTCTGTGCGTCTACCGGATCTATTCCTCTCGTGATTCTGTACACCTCTATAAGATGACCGCTTAATCTCCTGCGCTCCAAGGAATAGAGACACAGCCCTGTCCCAACGTCTCCCTCTTGTCTGCATTTATCCCAATAAATATTTTCTGAACCCTGTGAAACTTGACAATATATTTCCTATAACATGGTGCCCATAACCGAACACAATATTCTCAATGCGGCCTCACCAACGTCTTATACAACTGCAACATGACCTCTGCATCTGTGGAGAAAATTCACAGGTGATGTTCCGTGAGGGTGACCACCTTCAGATAGATTTTAAGAGGGGGGAGGGGTTGGAGGCTGTATGTGATGTCGACGCAGGAAGGGCATTCTTGCTATAGAGGGAGTGCAGCGTTAGATTTACAAGGTTGATTCCAGGGATGGCGGGACTGTCATATGCTGGGAGAATGGAGCGGCTGGGCTTGTATATTATGGAGTTTAGAAGAATGAGAGGGGATCTTGTTGAAACATATATAGATTTTTAGGGGATTGCGCATGCTAGAAGAGCAGGAAACATGTTCCCGATGTTGGGGGTATCCAGAACAGGGGCCACAGTTGAAGAAATAAGAGGTAAGACATTTAGTATGAACGGAGATGAGGAAACACTTCTTCACCACAGAGTTCTGACTCTGGATATTTTCAAGAGAGAGCTAGATCGGGCTCTTAAAGATAGCGGAGGCAGGCGGGAATATCGTGAGAAGCAGGAACGAGGTAATGGTTAGTGGATGAATCAGCCATGTTACCAGTGAATGGCGGTGCTGGCAGAACGGGCCGAATGTCCTACACTTGCACCTATTGTCTATTGCCTATTTTATGTTGTATCTTCAGACCTAAACTAAACTAAAATAAAACAAACCAAACCAAGCCAAACTAAACTAATGTGTAGGAAAGAACTGCAGGTGCTGGATTAAAATCGAAGGTCGACACAAACAGCTGGATTATCTCAGCGGGACAGGCAGCATCTCTGGATAGAAGGAATGGGTTGACGTTTTCAGATCGAACCTTATTCAGACTGAGCGTCAGAGTTGTGGGCGTCATCTATCACCTATCATACCGACCAACTCCCATGACATCATGAAAGGGGAACAGAGGACAATAGGTTTATGGTGTGAGACGGGAATGATTCATGGGTGAGTATTTTACCCAGGGAAGTAGAATCCTGATAAAAAGCGCATAGCTTTATGGTGAGAGGGGGGGTGGGGGCGGGGGCATAATTAATAGGAACCTGAGGACAACTCTTTTTCTCATAGAGGGTGGAGGGTGTATGGAACGAGCCTCCCGAGAATGTAGTTCAAGATTTCAAGAGAAGAGACATTGATTGTCACATGCACCAATTGGTACAGTGAGATCTGGGTTACCATACAGCCACACGTATACAAAGATCACAATACTCGATAGAGTTTAACATGAACATCCCATACAGCGGAATCAACGTTTCCCACTGTGAGGGAAGGCCAATAATGTTCAGTCATCTTCCGCTTCGTTCACCCGTGGTCGGGACTGGAACCCTCCGCAGTCGCTCACGGGCGGCCCCATCTCGCCAGGTGCATCGAGTTGGGGCTCCTGAAGGGACTGTATTAGCAACCTGGAGCAGCAGCTCGATGACCTCCGTCTGGTCAGGGAGAGCGAGGAATCATAGAGAGGAGTTACAGAGAGGTTGGTCACTCTAAAACCACAGGAGGCAGACACGTGGATCACAGTGAGGAGAGCAAGGTGCAGAGGACAGGGACTAGAGAGCACCGCGGTGGCTGTACACCTTGTAAAGAGGTACTCCTGTTTTAGTACTGTTGAGGGGCCACAGCCCTACCAGGGCATGGTGGCAACAGCGACCGGGCCTCCGGTTACAAAGACCGGCCCTGTTGCTAAGAAGGGTAGGAAAAGAAGAGGAGGGCAGCAGTAATAGGGGACTCTATAGTTAGGGGGTTCAGATTTCGGGCGTTTCTGTGGACGCAGTCAGGAGACCCGGATGGTAGTTTGCCTCTCCTGGTGCCAGGGTCTGGGATGTGGACTAAACGTGTCCAAGATATCGTGAAATGGGCGGAGGGCGAGGAGCCCGAGGTCATGGTATAGGTACCAATGACATAGGTAGAAAATAGAGAAGAGGTGCAAAAAGGAGAATTTAGGGAATTAGGAGGAGAGTTAAGGAGAAATGACCGCAAAGGTAACAATCTCAGGATTACTGCCTGTGGCACGCGACAGTGAGAGTAGCCAATGGGGCCGAGGTGAAGGGTAAATGAGTGGCTGAAAGACTGGTGCAGAGGGCAGGGATTCAAGTTTCTGGATCATTGGGAACCTGTTTTGAGGAAGGTGTGACCTGTACAAAAGAACGGTTCGCACTTGAACCCGAGGGGAACCAATATCCTGGCGGGGAGATTTGCAAAGGCTACTGGAAAGACTTTAAACTAGAACGGTTGGGGTGTGGGACTCAATAGGGAAAGCCAGTAGACAGTGTGTGAGGCAGGGGGCAGATAAGGTGTGGTCTCACCAAAACCCTGTACAACCGCAGTAGAACCTCCCTGCTCCTATACTCAAATCCTTTCGCTATGAATGCTAACATACCATTTGCTTTCTTCACTGCCTGCTGCACTTGCATGCCTACTTTCAATGATTGGTGTACCATGACAACCAGGTTGCATCTTCCCTTTTCCTAATTTGCCACCATTAAGATAATAGTCTTACCCTCCTGTTTTTGCACAAAGTGGATAAACCTCACATTTATCCACATTATACTTGCATCTGCCATGCATTGCCCACTCTCCCAGCCTATCCAAGTCAACTTGCAGCCTCCCTAGCATCCCCATCACAACCTAACACTACTCCCCAGCTTAGTCTCATCCGCAAAACTTCTCCAACTTGGAGATGTTGCATTCAATTCCCTCGTCCAAATCATTAATATATATTGTAAATAGCTGGGGTCCCAGCACTGAGCCTTGCGGTTACCCCCACTAGTCACTGCCTGCCCATTCTGAAAAGGACCCGTTTACTCCTACTCTTTGCCTCCTGTCTGCTAGCCAGTTCTCTATCCACATCAATACTGAACCCCAATACCGTGTGCTTTAAGTTTGTATACTAAATCTCTTATGTGCGGGACCTTGTCGAAGGGCCTTCTGAAATCTAGATATAACACATCCACTGGTTCTCCCTTATCCACTCTACTAGTTGCACCTCGAAAAATTCTATAAGATTTGTCAGACATGGTTTACCTTTCGTAAATCCATGCTGACTTTTGTCTGATGATTTTTGTCTGAAGAAGGGTTTCGGCCCGAAACGTTGCCTATCTCCTTCGCTCCTTAGATGCTGCTGCACCCGCTGAGTTTCTCCAGCCTTTTGTGTACCCTTGTCTAATGATTTCACACCTTTCCAAAATGTACTGCTATCCCACCTTTTAATAACTGACTCTAGCAGTTTCCCCACTACCGATGTTGGACTAACTGGTCTGTAATTCCCCCGTTTTCTCTCTCCCTCCCTTTTTAAAAAATGGGGTGGTTACATTAGCTACACACACCAAACCTCAGGAATACTCTAGAATCTAAAGAGTTTTGAAAAATTAACACTAATGCATCCACTGTTTCTGGGGCTACTTCCTTAAGTACTCTGAGATGCAGCCTATCTGGTCCTGGGGATTTATCATCCTTTATTCCATTCAATTGTACAAGGCATTGGTGAGGCCAATTCTGGAATGTGGTGCACAATTCTGGTCGCCTAATTATAGGAAAAATAGAGAGAGTACAGAGGAGATTTACTAGAATGTTTGCCTGGGTTTCAGCACCTAAGTTACAGAGAAATGTTGAACACGTGAGCTCTTTATTATTCTTTGGAGCGCCAGAGGTTAAGGGGGGGACTTGATAGAGGTCTTTAAAATTATGAGAGGAATATACAGAGTTGACGAGGATAAGCTTTTTCCATTGAGAATAGGGAAGATTCAAACAAGAGGGCATGATTTGAAAATTAAGGGACACAAGTTTAGGGGTAACATCAGGGGGGAACCTCTTTCCTCAGATAGTGGTAGCTGCGTGGAATGGAGCTTCCAGTGGAAGTGCTAGAGGCTGGTTCGATTTTATCATTTACAAAATAATTTGGATAGGTTTATGGACGGGAAAGGAATGGAGGGTTATGGTCTGAGTGCAGGTAGATGGGATTAGGTGAGAGTAAGTGTTCGGCACGGACTAGAAGGGCCGAGATGGCCTGTTTCCATGCTGCAATTGTTTTATGGTTATACAACTGGTAAACACGCCTCATAAAATCTCCTTTTAAGGTGTCCCCTTCTGACATTAAAGCCGTGCGGGGCGGGGGAGTAACAGTCATTAAAACTTACAGCATTGTGAAAGGCCCGGATATGGAGAGATTGGTTTCCACCATTGAGAAAAGTCTAGGGTCAGAGGGCACAGCCTCGGAATTAAAGGACGTTCTGTTTTGGAAGGAGTTGAGGAGGAATGTCTTCAGTCAGAGGGTGGTGAATCTGTGGGATTCGTTGCCACAGATAGCTGTGGAGGCCACAAGTCAGTGGATATATTGAAGGCAGAGATAGATAGATTGTTGACGTCAGTGCGGGTCTTGTCAGGGGTTATGGGGAGAAGGCAGGAGAATGAGGTTAGGAGGGAGAGATATATCAGCCATGGATTGAATGGCGGGGTAGATAGCACTAATGGGCCCGAATGGTCTAATTTTCTGCTCCTCTCACTTGTCAACTTTCCCCCTGCTCTCATACGCGTTTCTCATCCTCAGGCGGGTCGCAGGGATTTACCATCGAGCCGGCACAGAGCGACTTATATTGTCCGCATCGGGGAAGACGCGGAGTTCACGGCGCGGCCGTCAAGTGCTTTATCACCGGCGGAAACTGGATTTTCAAAGGCAAAACGATCGTCACGTGGGATCGGAACATCCTCGTCGATCCTTCCTGAGTACAGGTCACGGGTGTGTGAATTTAAACTTCACCATCGGGTCGCTGGTGATGAGTTCGGTGTGAACTAGTCGGACAACGGGGATTATAGAGTGGACACTCAATGCAGTTGGCGGCGCCGCTCAAGCCTCAGCGGCCATTCACACTAAAGGCCCCCACTCGGTGAGTTTGACTTCGATCTTGTTGAATCATTAATTCTCGGTCATTTCGTTCTTGCGCTAAATGGAAGATGTGCGCGAAAATGCTGGAGTAGTTCAGCGGGACAGGCAGCATCTTTGGAGAGAAGGGATGGGTGACGGTTCGGGTCGAGACTCTTCTAAAGGTTACTTTTTTAATTGTTTCTTGATACAACATCTTATTTTTAATTTAATAATACAAGTGCAGTGATAGAAAAAGGAAAATAAAGGGTGTCGAGATAGTATTGACAAGCGTAGTAGAAACAGATAGCGAGAAAAGACAGAAAGAGAGATTTACAAGCTAAGGAAATTGAGGAAAATAAGAGAAAATAGAAATGAAAAATAAATTAGGTGAGATTTAGTATCTTTACACATCCATCACCCGGTTCTGAACCATTTAATTTTCTGAGGTTATGTTATGTTGCACCATATGCTTGTAAGAAGATAAAATTAGACAAAATACGTGGATAAAAGAAGAAATGGTCTACTTTGTCCTAGAAGGAGGAATCTCATTTCTTCAAGATGTAGCGTTTTCCGACATATTTGAAATCCACATTTTGAACGTTGGCGTGGTTGCCTTTTTCCAAAATTTATGTATACGTTTTTCTTGCTGTTATTAAACCATAATTAAAGAGAGCTTCATGGAACGAAGTTAATTTATGTCCCTCTTCCATTGATCCGAAGATGATCAGTTCTGTATTGGGGTTTCAATTTTGAGTTGAATAGTTTTGTAAAATTTCCAAAGATTTCATTCCAAAATTTATTTAATTGCAAAATCTAAAGGTTAATTGAAATTATATGAGGGGTTTGGAAAGTGGTGCGTGTGTTAGTTTCTTACACCGTGTTGAGGTGTGTTTAAGCATTATCGCTGTTTGTTTATCACCCTGCTGAAATTTTATTTATCAGTATCTCCTTCTTCACCGTTGACCTGTGATGACGTGATTTTATCTTCCGCCGAATTTATATGCAAGAGCCAATAGACAATAGGTGCAGGAGTAGGCCATTCGGCCCTTCGTGCCAGCACCGCCATTCACTGTGATAATAGCTGACCATCCACAATCAGTACCCCGTTCCTGCCTTCTCCCCATATCCCCTGACTCCGCTTTCTTTAAAAGCTCTATTTTCCCATTTGTTCCATTTGTTACCCGCACCACTTACAGCCCAGCGGTATGAATATTGATTGATCTAATTTCAAAGTAACCATCACATCGTTTTGAATTTTTTCTCTCCTCTTTAGAATCTGTCCAATTGGGAAGTTAAGAAACACTTCTGCACCAGTTGGGTTCTGTCCTGTTTTTGCCGAAACGGATTGACTTGAACAGGGGGCGAGAGATCTTTGTGGCTTATTCAGGCTTTTATTTAAAATTACCTTTTGGTTTATTTTTCTCATGTATCCGAGGTACACTTCCGGTGGCGTCAATGGTGGGGTGAGAGACGTCGCTGTTTCGCTCTGCTCCCGAAGATGTTTTAATGACCCCCCCATGCTAAAATATGAGTTGGAAGACGGGGAGTTCTAAAAATTAAATTACCGGAGCAGCTGCTATTTAATTGTGTGTTATCAGAAATCCTGCTGATTACAGAGAATAATTGCCGTTTTAAATGAAAAAACAGAAATTCTTCAGAAGCTGCAAAGCCGCTTCTAGACCTGCTACAAGTGCCTACTTGAAAAAAAAACTGAAAAGACTCCTCAATCCCCTCAACATCAGCTGGAAATAGTTCAGAAGAAGAAGTTGATTCCCGAAATCCTTCTACAAAATTGACTTTAATGGAGGAACACAGGGAACAAATGGAACATCTGGTGTGTGGTGGAAAAAAGTCAGTATTAGCTTGAGCCACTGAAGTTATTTCTAAAGCGATACGAGAGGGGGATGTCGAGCTGGACAAAAGCATCTCTGAAAAAATTAAACAGGTAATGATAAGCTGATGGGGAAATTGATTACTTAACCAAAACGTGTGGTCGAGGTTTGAGGAGGATTTAAACAAAAAAAATTAAGCGGGCTTGAAAAGGAATGTAATAAAAAGCTGGATGCAATGCTAAAAATATACTGAGGCGGCCTATGGAAGTAATGGACAATACGATAACCTGAGATGGCTAAGGGGATAAAGAGACTAAAAAATAAGGTGACTCAACGAAGCACTGGGAGGGAAGCTTGCTAAAATGAAGCATAATGTTACGGACTTGGGAAGAAAGATCTAGGAGGCAAAATTTAGGATATCTTGGAGTTAAAGAGGGAAAGGGAGCGTGGACAAACTTTCAGGAGTTTGCCGACAACTTACTCAAACAAGAAGGGTTCTCGACCGGAAACGTTGGGCCTATCTCCTTCGCCTCTTATATGCCTGCTGACACCGCTGAGTTTCTCCTAGCTTTTTGTGTCTACTCAATCAAGTATGCCTGGACAGCCCGAGAATAGATCATGGCTCATCGGGGTCGACGTAAAGCTTAATCAAGCTTAACTGCCCCCCCCCCCCAAGACAGATTATTCTAAAAATTATATGACATTTCCACCCTGGAAGAATTATGACAAGATTTCCATATGGTGTGAATTTTATGTTTGGAGTGAAGACAAACTAGTTCTTATGTGATTATTTCTGTGAAGTTTGAAAAGTGGAACAGTTACAAACACGAGGAAGCAGCTAACTGAAAGAGTCTCGGGAGTAGATATGGGATAGTTTATTCCGCGAAATTGCGATTACTTATTCCATGTTGAACGTGCATTCACGGATCCAGATAGAGACATGTTAAATATGGGCACAATGTATCACAAAGGGGACTACTGGTCATTCGGAGTTGGTCTTTACAATAACTTCTTGGGAGAAGAAACGATAAAGAAAAGGATTGTGTCTCTTTTTTTAATACAATTATTTAGTATAATCGAATTGGAAACAGATAAACTAACTTTAATATTAAGAAAAATTATCGCTTCTTTTCTCCAATAGCTAATAATCCCCTCATTCAAACACCATTTATTGATAAAACGTTTATCATTGGGAAAGTATAGGAATTAAAAAAAGATGGGAGATTATTTATAAAATGGGGAAAACATTTTTATCATTCCAACAACTACAACTAACATATCATTTGAAAGTAATCAATATTTCAAATACCTCAAATTCATGATTATTAAACTTCTGACACAAAGTATGTATACAAGGATATCAAACGTTAAACCCCAGATTTATTGAGGAATGATATGATGAAAGGCCACACAATAGCGAGGAGGTACAGGAGGAGATTTATTAGAATGTTGCCAGGGTTCCAGCAACTCTGTTACCAGAGAAAGGTTGAACAGTTAGGTCTTATATATTTGGAGCGCAGAAGGTTAAGGGGGGATTGATTGAGGTTCTTTTAATAATATTGAAAGGGATAGGACAAGAGTTGACGTGGATACGTTATTCCCATTGAGGGTAGGAAGATTCAAACACGAGGGCATGACATGAGAATATAAGGGACAGAAGTTTAGGGGTAACGTGAGGGGAACTTCTTTACTCAGAGGGTGGTGCCTGTGTGGAATCAGTTCCAGCAGAGTGGTGGAGGCAGGATCGGATTTTTATCATTTAAAAGTAAAGTGAATAGGTATCATGGACGTGAAGGAATGGAGGGGTATGAAGAGGGAATGGAGCAGGTAAATGGACTAGGGGTGGGAAAACAATATGGTCGGAACGACTGGCAAGGCGAAGAGGGCCTGTTTTGTGCTTGTAATTGTTATTTTATGGTTATTTGGGTTATATGGTTACTTACATAAGTATAATTTACAATATAGAAACACCAACGACAGAGGCAATTAAAGAGGGACTGGGAAAAAGAGTTATTGATAAAAACTCCGAACGATAGATTGGGATAAAAATTACTATATGTAACATACGTTCAATAAATCTAAGGACATAACTAATTCAATTTAACATTTTATTAGATTATTATTATTCGAAACAAGATGATAAAATATTTTCAAAATGTTTCCCCATCTGCGACAATGTTCTAACTCAAATTGCCAGTATAGCACATTCCTTTGTCTGCTTGTACAAAACTATAAATTTTGAATTGAAATTTTTGGTAATTTTTACCAAAAACTATTTAACACAAAAATTGAACTCCAATACAGAATTGATTATCTTTGGGATCCCTGCCGAAAAAGGACATGTAGTACAACTATATTCAAGAAGCTTTATTAATTATGGTCTAATAACAGCAAAAAAAAAAAATTACTTAAATTTTGAAAAAAAACGCACCTACGCCAACATTCAAAAATGTGGATCTCAAAACATGTCTGAAACGGCTACATCTTGAGAAATTAGATTCCTCTTCAAGGCAAAGTAGATCAAATTCTTAAGATTTGGCCTCGTTTAATCAACTCTTTACAAGCACTTATGGGTGCAACATAAACATACCTTTAGAAATGAAAATGGATTGAACTGGGGTGACGGTGGGCAAAATACGAGATGGGTAGAATCTTCTCCTAATCTCTAATTTTTCTTTTGGCTTTCTCCTTTTCTTTCAATCCTTTTAGTTCTCCATCTCTGTCCTTTATTTATTTGCTTTCTGTTTACTAGCTTGTCCCATCTATTCCGTACTCTTTATTTATTTTACTCTCACTGTTTCTTTCATTATTAAATCAAAAGTTTATGGTATGTACAAGAAGAAAATATGTATTTATGTATTAGTTACCAGACTATTGTATTTAATTCTAACAAATAAAACAAACAAAAAATGTTTCTCCGAGGTACAATGAAAAACATTGTTTTGCACGCTGTCCATCTGTTGATATAACATCCAGGTTCACCTGCACTCCTCCCAAACTGAGTACTGCAATCCACCGTTCAGGTGTCAACTTATCTACATCGGTGGAGTCCAAGCAGCAGGCCTGGCGACCGCTTCGTCCCCCACCTCCGGCTCAGTCCGTCTTTAACCAAACCTGATTCTCCCGGATGGCTCAGCACTTCAACTCCCCCTCCCATTCCCAATCTGACATCTTCTGTCCTGTGCCTCCTCCATCGCCACATCTGGAGAGACACAGCGCAAATTGGAGGACGTAATCTCATATTTCGCCTTTGGGCAGTTTACACCAGCGGTATGAACATTGATTTCACACAGATCCTTGCCTACTCCTTCCTTCCCTCCCTTCCCAGTTCTCCACGTCCTACTTCTCGGCATCTATCCTTTCTTTTCCCGCGCCCTTAGCTTTGCGCTTGGTCTCAGCGACGTAGAGCAATTGAACAATACAAAACTTTAACTTGTTTCTTCTCTCCACCATGCTGACTTTTTTTCCAAGTTTGCTGCACCTGCGGTCTTAGGAAGCCAGATGTGTTGAACGTATTCTGGAGGGTATTTTTTAGTGGTGTCGCGGGGTGATCCATGCCGGTAATGAATCATCTCGCTGTTTATTGTGTTTTTAACAGAACCGTCTATCAGGCAGTCATCACATCCAATGACACCGCTCTATAGACACAATGACACGGTGACTTTAGCTTGCACGAACGGATGCCTCATATGCCTTGTCAGGAACGCCTTGGCGCTTAGCCCGAGCGTCGGCTGGTCTTGAGTAACTGCAAATCGCACTCTCAACATCTCCGGCCATGCTCAGATCGGACAAGGAGATCACCTGCACTGGGTCCAACCCGCTCACACAACACCAGCGATTACTTTCCTTCTTGACATCAGTGTAAGTGGTCACCATGCTGTCGCGGCGATCTAAATGGACGGTCGCTCTCCATCGTCCCAAATCAAGGAAAAGGCGAGGGGACAGGATGCGCAGGGGCAATGGGCTTTGAGGACAACAAATTCCGCCAATAATTTCATTGGTCCATGAGGTGGAAATGGAGATGATTCTTCACCAAAAACGAGGCAGGTACAAAGTTCTCGATGTAAATCAGCGGGTCAGACAAACATCTCTGTGGAATACGTGGATTGGTACACAGTGGTTGGAGTATCTCAGCGGCTCAGGGAGCATCTCCGCGGAGAACATGGGACAGGTACAAAGTGCTGGACTAACTCAGCGGGGTCAGGCACATCTATGGGAGAAATGGATGGGTGACGTTAAGGACTTACATTTTAGTATACCGCGTGTTACAGGCCCTTCGGCCCACCGTGTCCACGCAGACCAGAGATTACCCAGTCAGGACAATTTACAATTGTTAACAAGGCCTATTAAACCGACAAACCTGCACGTGTTTGTAGTGTGGGAGAGAGGAAACTAGGAGCATCCCGGGGAAAACCCCAACGCTTGTCGCGGGGGAAACGTTGCAAAACTCCTTACCATCGCACTGGAGGTCAGGTTCGAATCCGGAGGTCTTTGCGCTGTGCAGGCAGCAAACTGTCCCACTGTGCGCCCCAGGTCACCATTATCAGACTGAAGCAAGGGTCTCCATGTCCATGTTTTCCAGAGATGCATGCCTGACCCGCTGAGTTAATCCAGCACTTCGTAACTGTCCACGTTCACCACAGAGATGTGCCTGACCCGTTTGAGTTAACTCAGCACTCTTTAACTGTCGTGTTCTCCAGAGATGCTGCCTTGACCCCGCCCTGAGTTACTGCAGTAATGTTGTGTCCCATTTGTGTATGGACCAGCATCTGCAGTTCATTGTTTTCTACAGAGCATTCTTACCGTTTCATTTCTCAAACCAATTTTGCAATTGGCAGCGTCCTAAATTCCACCTCAGTCCATCGCCACCCCGGATCGCAGTCCCTCTGATTCTCTCGGTGTTATTTCCTTGGTCATTTGCTTGGTCTCTCGTTGATCTTCAATAGGTTTTGGAAAAAAAAAATCTCTGTCTCAGTCCTTCGGGGCGTGCGGCAACTGGACTGCAAGGAAAACTGCAAAAATAAGGCAACATGTGACACATTATACCAATAATCGTAGGCCGCCACGCCATTGACCTCCACGTGCATCCATGGAATTTCCCACCGAGATCTTTACAGCCAACTGGCGTACGAGGAGTCCGTCTCCATCCCAACTGGGAAGTAACACTGCAATATTTCATGGTTACCGCATGGGATAGACTATTCCATATGATATGCGACCCAGATTCCTCCATCCGTGAACAGCATTTACAGTTGCGTGTAGATAGATGAGCGTTATTAAGTTGTAAGGTCGTTGTTGCTGTTTTGTACAAGAGATGTCCAGGACGTATTTAGAGTGTTTAGTTCAATTTTGGGCACCGTTATGTTACAGGAAATATGTTTTCAAGCTGGAAAAGGGCGGGCAGAGAAGATTTCGGGATGTTGCCGGGACTCGAGGGGCCTGAGCTGCAGGGAGAGGTTGCGGGCAGGCTTGGGACTCTATCTTGGATGTGCAGCGGGATGATGGGCGTTCTTATATAAGTGTATAAACTCATGATAGGAACCGATCGGGTAGTCGCTCAGTCTCTTGCCGAGATTTGGGGAATCAAGGAACAATCAATCCTCTGACATAGGTTTCACGTGAAGGGGAAAAGATTTAATAGGAATCTGAGGCGTAACTTTTTCACACAATACGTGGTGGGTGCAGGGAACGAGCGGGCCGGAGGAAAGTAGTTGAGGTCTCCTTAGTTGGAGGAGTCTAGGACATCGAGGCATAGCCGTCCAGAAGTAAGAGGACGTTCCTTTAGGAAGGAGGTGAGGAGGATGTATTTAGATAGGATACAAAAAAGTTGGAGTAAGCAAGCGGGACAGGCAGATCTCTGGAGAGAAGGAATGGGTGACGTTTTCGGGTCGAGACACTATCAGGCTGTCAGAGGGGTGGTGATCTGTGGGATCCATTACCTAATACGGCGGTGGTGCACTGCAACTCTATGGACAATTTGAAGCAGAGATAGAGATATATTCTTGATTAGTTTAGGAGTTGATGTGTAAACCATGTATGGGAATGAAGGCAGGTGAATTCGGTTAGGAGGAGAGATAGGTTCAGCCAAGATGAATGGCGGAGACGACGTGATGGGCCGAATGGCCTAATTTGCTACGGATCACTGGATGAATGGATGAAATTGGATAGACACAAAATGCGGGAGTAGTAGATACACTGGGCAGGCAGCATCTCCGCCACCAATCATTTAACTCCTAGAGGGATATTTCCATTCCTATGCCTGTAGACTAGTCTGGTGTGGCCTCGGTCTGTGTGTGTCTGCTTCCGTCTAGTAGTCGCCTGGCGGCGGGATGGAGATTTCCTTTCGCAGCCCAAACCGCTCGCCTCATCCCCCCTAATGGAAGGAAGTCTGACCAGACTCTAACTCTGAATTTTCTTCCAGACGGACCGTAAAAGTGTTAATATATCCGTCAGCACAGAGCATGCTGCTCACATCTCTGGCTCGGACGCCTCTCTTAGACTCTCATGTTTTGGCTGTTTCCAAACCCGCCCAGGCTCTTCAATGTGCCGTTCCAACAAAGCGTGGCAGCAACTAGTCGTTGCGGCCGTTTTGGCGGCGCAATGACGCGGGAAGCTACACCTGCCAGGTGTTTAACACTGTGACCAAAAGGTCAAGTTCCTCTTCCCGAAACATCGCCGTCATAAGGTTGAAGTATTAGGTCTACGGAAGTTGGAGGTCATGTTGCAGTTGTACAAGACGCTGGGTTGTGCCACACTCTCGGAGTATTGTGTCCAGTTCTGGGCACCATGTTATAGGAAATATATTATAGACATTAGGTGCTTGGGGTAGGTCATTCTTCCCTTCGAGCTAGCACCACCATTTCAATTTGATCATCTGGCTGCATGATCATCCATGATCAGTACCCCCCCCGTTCCTGCATTCCCCCATATTCCCTGACTCCGCTATTTTTAAAAGCCCTATCTAGCTCTCTCTTGAAAGTATCCAGAGAACCAGCCTCCACCGACCTCTGAGGCAGAGAATTCGACAGACTCACAACTCTCTGAGTGAAAAAGTGTTTCCTCATCTCCGTTTAAATGGCTTACCCCTTATTCGTAAACTGTGGCCCCTGGTTCTGGACTCCCCCAACATCGGGAACACGTTTCCTGCCTCTAGCGTGTCCAAACCCTTAATAATCTTATATGTTTCAATAAGATCCCCTCTCATTCTAAACTCCAGAGTACATAAGGCCAGCGGCGCCATTCTCTCAGCAAATGACAGTCCCTCCAACGCGGGAATTAACCTGGTGAACCTATGCTACACTCCCTCAAATGCCAGAATGTCCGTCCTCAAATTTGGAGACCAAAACTACACAAAGGTTTACTACGAATCTGAGGTGTAACTTTTCCACACAGAGGGTGATGGGTTTATGGAACGAGCTGCCAGACGAGGTTGTTGAGTCTGGGACTATCACAACGCTTAAACAGCATTTGGACAGGTACATGTATAGGACAGGTTTGCAGGAATATTGGCTAAACGCTGGCAGGTGTGTCCAGATGGTGCATTGTTAGTCGGAGTGGACATGTTGGGCCGAAGGGCCTGTTTCCACCGCATGTATCGCCTATGTGATTATCAATGACACTGTGACCACTCACCTACAAGTGCACTTTGCTTCTTTTGTTCGAATGACAAAGGTTATCATGATGGCTGTGAAATGTAGTGCGTTTGTTAGCAATTCCTTCAAATGTTTCCGCAAATGTATTTGCCAAGTGAGACCTGGAGCCACAGAATCGGAGAGTGATACAGCATGGAAACAAGGAACAAGAGGAAGGACATTCTTGCTATTGAGGGAGTGCAGCGTCGGTTCACCAGTTTAATCCCCCGCATGGCGGAACTGACATATGATGAAAGAATGGGTCGACTGGGCTTGTATTCACTGGAATTTAGAAGGATGAGATGGAATCTTATAGAAACATAACATTCTTAAAGGATTGGACAGGCTACAGATGCAGCAATAGTGTTCCCGGAGATGGGGGAGTCCAGAACCAGGGGCAATACAGTTTAAGAATAAGTAGTCGGCCATTTAGGACTGAGATGAGGAAAAGCCCTTACAGCCAGAGAGTTGTGAATCTCAGGAATTCTCTGCCAAAAAACAGAGAGGCGCAATGCATTGGATGGTTTCAAGAGTGAGTTGGATTTAGCATCCAAGACTAACGGAGTCAAGGGATATGGGTTGAAAGCAGGAACGGGTTACTGATTTTGGATGATCAGCCACGATCATATTGAATGACAGTGCAGGCGCGAAGGGCCGAATGGCCTACTCCTGCAGCTATTTTCTATGAAACAAGCCCTTCGGCCCAACATGCCCACACCGGCCAACATGCCCCATCTACACTAGTCCCACCCCGACAACATGCCCCATCTACACTAGTCCCACCTGCCGCCGTTTGGTCCATATCCCTTCAAACGTGACATATCCATGTACCGGTCTAAATGTTTATTGAACTGTTCCTAGCCTAATTTAATTATTCGCTTCTTCCTGCTCCAGGGAAAATCACAAACCCCAAATCATTAATATACCTTCCGGGTTTATCTTGGAGCGTGCGAGATGGACAGTCCCTCGTTTTTATCTATTTGATAATCGAGCTGAATGACCTGTCAAACACAGGTGTTCTGAACTCTGATATAGCACACCCGATAACTAGACCAGGCAATTATGTTGGGATGTTATGTTATGCTGCGATGGCAGGAGTGAAATGAGAGAATGGCCAGGGTGGCGCGGGTCTCTGATGATGCTGGCTGTCCTGTTGAGGCAGCGCCTCTTGTAGATGGTCAGTATCTGTGATGGACCTTTACTGGTGGGGAGGTCAATACTGATGGACCTTTGCTAGTGGGGAGGTCACTACTGTGATTGACCTTCAATTGTGGGGAGGTCAGCGTCTGTGATGGACCTTTGATGGTGGGAGGTCAATATTTGATGGACCATCAATGGTGGGAGGTTAGTATCTGTGATGGACCATCAATGGTGGGAGGTCAATACTGTGCTGGACCTTTGATGGTGGGAGGTCAGTACCTGTGATGGACCATTGATGGTGGTGAGGTCAGTACCTGTGATGGACCTCTGCTGGTTGGGAGGTCAGCGTCTATGATGGACCGTCGATGGTGGGGAAGTCAGTACCTGTGATGGACCATTGATGGTGGTGAGGTCAGTACCTGTGATGGACCGGGCAGTGTCCACCATTTCTTGGTTGGCGTTGGAAAGAAGCTGTTCCTGAACCTGGACGCCAGTTTCCTCCAACACGTTCTCATTCCGCACTGTCGCCATCTTTCATTAATCCACCATCTTCTGGGTTTTCTTCCTTGCTCACCTGTGCACTAACCACGACCTCCTCTGTTTTTAACAGAGCCTGTGTCCACACCCAATATCACCTCCAATGCCAACAGCTTCATAGAGTACAATGACACCGTGGTCTTGACCTGCATCGCTACGGGCTGAAGAAGGGTCTCGACCCGAAACGTCGCCTATCTCCTTCGCTCCTAAGATGCTGCTCTACCCGCTGAGTTTCTCCATCTTTTTGTGTACCTTCGCTACAGGCACTGGCGTCTCTTACACGTGGCTTGAAGACAATAGCGTGATATTCAACGGCGGCAGGTTGGAACTGAGCGCCTCTAACTCCACACTCACAATTACCGGAGTGTTGCGGGCGGACGGGTCGTTCACTTCCCGGGCCTCCAACCCGGTTAGCGCGGAGACAAGCGAGCCGTTCCATCTCAATGTATTTTGTAAGTGGCCGGACCATCATTCATCATTTGTTACTAGTCCCACTGAGCGAGATGATTCAGGGGAGAGAGGGCAGTGAGAGGTTGAGGACGGGTGGAGGGGGGGGGGTTGGGGGGGGGGGGGGTGGGGTTGGCAGTGGGGAAAAGCGCATCACGTGGATAAACTCTTTTAATATAGAGATCTGTGAGGTGTTGCTCTTTGGGACGTCTAACAAGGGCGGGACCTACACAGAGAATGATCGGCATCTGCGTAGTGTTGTAGAGCAGAGGGATCTTGGAGTACAGGTGCATGGCTCTATAAAGGTCGAGTCGCAGGTAGATAGGGTGGACAAAAAGGCTTTGGGTACATTGGCCTCCATCAGTCAGAGTATTGAGTAGCGAAGTTGGGAGGTCATGCTGGAGATATATAAGACGTTGGTGAGACCACATTTCGAGTATTGTTTTCAGTTGTGAACGCCGTGTTTTAGGTAAAATATTGTCAAGCTTCAAAGAGTGAAGAGAAGATTTACGAGGATGTTGCCAGGTCCAGAGAGTGTGAGCTATAGGGAGGGGTTGGGGCAGGCTGGGTCCTATCCATGGAGCGCAGGTGGATAAGGGGATAGCAATAGATGTGTACAACATCACGAGAGGAATATACCGGGTAGATGCACAGAGCCTCTTGCCCAGAGAAGGGGAATCGAGGACCAGAGGACGTAGGTTTAAGGGGAAGGGGAAAAGATTTCATAGGAATCTGAGAGGTATATTTTTCACACAAAGGGTGGTGGGTGTATGGAACACGCTGACAGAGGAGGAATTTTAGGAACGGACTATTGCAACGTTTAAGAAAGACAGGTACATGGATAGGACAGGTTTGGAGCGATATGGACCAAACGCAGGCAGGTGGACCTAGTGTAGCTGGGACATGTTGGCCGGTGTGGGCAAGTTAGGCCGTACGGCCTATTTCCACACTGTATAACTCTATGACTCTATGACTAAGTCTAGGCCCAAAGAGCTCAGGACCGCCGGAGGAATGGCGAGTTCTATTCTCAGTTCGGCTCTTGGAGAGTCAAATCCATAACTTCAGAAATTATTGTTCAACTCTCATTATAGAACTTTAGCTCCAAACTCAGCAACTATAAACATTATAGACAGGAGTCAGAGGCAGGAGAATGGGGTTTGGAGGGAGAGATCGATCAGCCATGATTGAATGGCGTGGTAGACTTGAAGGGCCGAATGGCCTAATTTTACTCTTAGCCCTTATCATCGTATGACCGGAAAATAGTGAATAGTTGGGAACGAGAGGGAGGAGGGAATGTGTAGGAAGGAACTGCAGATGGTGATTTACACGGAAGATAGACACACAAATGCTGGAGCAACTCAGCGGAACAGCCAACATCGCTAGAAAGAGGAAAAGGATGTGGATAGGATGTTTCCACAAGTGGGAGTGTCCTGGACCTCAGAATCAAAGGATGTTCTTTTAGATAGCAGGAGGAATTTCTTTAGTCAGAGGGTGACGAATCTGTGAATTTCATTGCTACAGAAGGCTGTACAGGCCTAATCAATGGACATGTTTAAGGCACAGATAGGTAGATTCTTTATTAGTAGGAAGGTCAGGGGTTATAGAGAGAAGGCAGGAGAATGGGGTTAGGAGAGAGAGGTAGATCAGCCGTGTTTGAATGGCAGAGTAGACTTGATGGGCCGAATGTCCGAATGCTTCTCCTATCGCTTATGAACGTATCATTGGGCCGCTGGCATTCATACAAAGAGCAAGCATTGTGATACCTCCTCACCTGGACTTGTAATAACGTCTACCTCACCTGTTGTGGGTCTGCTCCTCCAATATCACAACTTGGCTTTGCCTCGAATTAACTCTGGACGATACCGCGGTGCTGCTTCTTCCTGCCTATTGGCAGCAATTGAAGCGCCCCCCCCCCCCCCCCCCCCCCCCCCCCCCCCCCGCGAGGTGAGGACTGTACAGAGCTGGTCGAGGGGGGGCGGGATGTTGGGGGGGAGGCAGAGGAACAACTCGGAGTCTGTAGACTGGGCAATGTTCAGGGACTCGGCAAGGAACCTGAACGGATACGCCACAGTCGTTGCAGACTTCATAAAGATATGTGTGGAGCATTGCTTCCCAACAAAACTTCCGAGTGTTTTCCAATCAGAAACCTTGGATGAACTTTGAGATCCGCACTCTTCTGAAGACCAGTACCGGGCATTCATTTCTGATGATACAATAGTCTACAAGAAGTCCAGATACGACATTGGTAAGGACATTAAAAGCCCAAAAGGGAGTTCTGCTTCAAACTGGAGGATGAGACAGATGTTCGGCTTGAATGCAATCACCTCCTACTACGCGAGATCAGGAGGCAACTCGAATGTCGGCGATACATCACTCCCTGACGAGCTCAATGCTTTTTACACACGCTTTGATAGGGAGAATACTGATGTGCCTTCTCGAGCATCCCATTCGCTGCGATGGTATTTCTGTCACAGTCACAGTGGCCGACGTCAGGAAGTCCTTCAGACGGGTGAACCCTCGAAAAGCGCCTGGACCTGATGGTATACCCGGTCGTGTTCTAAAAACCTGTGCGGACCAACTGGCTGGAGTTTCTACGTACATTTTTAACTTCTCACTTCGAAGGTCTGAGATTCCCAACTGCTTTAAAAGGGCATCAATTATACCGGTGCCCAAGAAGAGCAAGGTGGCGTGCCTCAATGACTATCGACCAGTGGCACTAACGTCTGTGGTGATGAAGTGCTTTGAGAGGTTGATCATGGCGCAAATCAACTCCTACCTCGACAAAAACCTGGACCCACTGCAGTTCGCCTACCGCCACAGCAGATCAACGGTGGATGCGATCTCGCTGGCCCTCCACTCCGTTCTGGACCACTTGGACAACAAAAACTCATATATCAGACTGTTATTCATCGATTTAATGAATCGGCATTTATTACAATTATCCCCTCCAAGCTGTTTACCAAACTCGCAGAACAGGGTCTCTGCGCATCCCTTTGCAATTGGAACCTCGACTTCTTCATTCACAGACCACAGTCTGTTCGTATTGGTGGAAATGTGTCAGTCTCGATAAAAATCAGCACGGGAGCACCTCAAGGCTGCGTGCTCAGCCCCCTGCTATACTCACTCTATACTCATGACTGCGTAGCCGGTCACAGTGCGAACTCCATCATCAAGTTCTCTGACGACACCACTGTTATGGGACGTATCACTGATGGGGACGTGTCAGAGTACAGAGGTGAGATCGACCGACTGACCAAATGGTGCCAGCACTATAACCTGGCCGTCAACACCAGCAAAGCCAAGGAACTGATTGTGGACTTTGGAAGGGGTACGATGGGGACCCACGATCCCGTTTACATCAATGGGTCGATGGTGGACAGGTTCAAGAGCTTCAAATTCCTGGGCATGCACATCTCTGAAGATCTCTCCTGCTCCGATAACACTGATGAAATCCTAAAGAAAGCACATCAGCGCCTCTACTTCCTGAATGATTACGGAGAGTCGGTTTGCCAAGGAGGACTCCCTCTAACTTCTACAGGTGCACAGTAGAGAGCATGCTGACTGGTTGCATCGTGGCTTGGTTCAGAAATTTGAGCACCCTGGTGCGGAACACACTACAAAATGTTGTAAACACTACCCAGTCCATCATCGGCTCTAACCACCCGACCATCGAGGGGATCTATCACAGTCGCTGCCTCAAAAAGGCTGGCAGCATCATCAAGGACCCACACCATCCGGGCCATACACTCATACCCACACCACCTTCAGGTAGAAGGTACAGGAACTGAAGACTGCAACGTCCAGGTTCAGGAACAACTTCTTCCCCACAGCCATCAGGCTATTTAACTCGGCTCGGACAAAACTCTGAACATTAATAGACAATAATCTGTTTATTTGCACTTTATCTGTTTAATTGTTCATGTATGGATACATTTTTGCAATGATATATGGACACACTGATCTGTTCTGTATTTGTGCCTGCTATGTTTTGGTGTGCTAAAGTAAAGCGAGAATATATTTGTCCTATCAGGTAAACATGAGAATAAAACTATCTTGGAATCTTGAAACTCTCTCTTGAATAATTACATGTTCACATCAGTTTTAGTTTTTAGTCTTCTTGTTCTGTTTTGGAGATACAGCGCGGAAGCAGGCCCTCCGGCCCACCGAGTCCGCACCGAGGGCGATCAGCAGTGCACAGTTGCATTATCTGAGGCCAATTTTCAGATGCCAATTAACCTGCAAACCCGCATGCGGTAGTAAATTGGAACGTCCGGAGAAAACCCACGCAGGTCACGGGCAGGGCCGGATTTAGGTGAAGAGAGGCCCTAGGCTGTTCCACTTGTGAGGCCCCTCCCAATCCCCCACCTCCACGGCGAGAGGAAGATGATCCACCAGATTGACACCGATTTGCAGTCGAGGTGGCAAATAAGATAAAGGGCTGGAAAGCTGCGCTTATTTATTTATCCATTTATTTATTGCCAGTGCTGGTGTCGAGTTATCGGCTTAATACGCTATTATTCTGAATTGGACAGCAAGGAAAATTAATGAAGTGTTGTTTAGAGAGTACAGCATGCGTTGTGACAGCATATGTAAGAGAGGCCTATGACAGTTTCAAAAATATTATACACCGTATAGGGCTCTCACTTAACTTTTTTTTCTCTGCTGTCAGCCGGGCAACATTGGCAGCTTTTTAAATTTCCAAATGACAGTTTAGGTTGTCAGTTCAGACGGCTTGCATTATGCATGCAATAATGTGCTCGGACGAAATGCGAAGTTACCAGTTGGAATTATGCTCAATTAACAATTCACACATTATTTCTGTATCAAATAAAGTCACAAACTAAAGATATTTGCAATCAAGACAGGGTATATACCACAATGACATGCAGCAACATTGCAATACAATATGTCGACGCTTTTTACATGTGGCAATGAATGCAATTTCTTTCTTTTTTTTTTTAAAGAATAGAAAGAAAGAGAGTGACATGGGTGAAAAGAGTTGTGATAGTGAGATAGCGTGCCAAAAGGGAGAAGAAAGCCTTTGTAAAAGAATCAGAGGAAGGGGGTTAAGAGATAGACCCCCCCAAAAGAAAAGCGATAAAAAGCCAGTTACTCTGTTATATACAGTGGCTTGCAAAAGTATTCATACCCCTTGAACATTTCCACATTTTGTCACGTTACAACCACAAACGTAAATGTATTTTATTGGGATTTTATGTGATAGACCAACACAAAGTGGAGCATAATTGTGAAGTGGTAGGAAAATGATACATGGTTTTCACTGTTTTTATACAAATAAAAAACTGAAAAGTGTAGCGTGCAAAAGTATTCATCCTCCTTTACTCTGATACCCCTAAATCAAATCCAGTGCAACCAATTGCCTTCAGAAGTCACCTAATTAGTAAATAGAGTCCAATTGTGTGTAATCTAATCTCAGTATAAATACAGCTGTTCTGTGAAGGGCTCAGAGATTTGTTAGAGAACATTAGTGTACAAACGGTATCATGAAGCCCAAGGACCAGACAGGTCAGGGATAAAGTTGTGGAGAAGTTTAAAGCAGGGTTAGGTTATAAAGAAATATCCCAAGCTTTGAACATCTCACGGAGCACTGTTCAATCCTTCATCCGAAAATGGAAAGAGTATGGCGCAACTGCAAACCTACCAAGACATGGCCGTCCACCTAAACTGACAGACCGGGCAAGGAGAGCATTGATCAGAGAAGCAGCCAAGAGGCCCATGGTAACTCTGGAGGAGCTGCAGAGGTCCACAGCTCAGGTGGGAGAATCTGTCCACAGGACAACTATTAGTCGTGCACTCCACAAATCGGGCCTTTATGGAAGAGTGGCAAGAAGAAAGCCATTATTGAAACAAAGCCATAAGATCTCCTGTTTGCAGCTTGCCACAAGCCATGTGGGGGACACAGCAAACATGTGGAGGAAGGTGCTCTGGTCTGATGAGACCAAAATTGAAGTTTTTGGCCTCAATGCAAAACGCTATGTGTGGCGGGAAACTAACACTGCACATCACCCTGAACACACCACCCCACTGTGAAACATGGCGATAGCAGCATCATGCTGTGGGGATGCTTTTCTTCAGCAGTGACAGGGAAGGTAATCAGAGTTGATGGGAAGATGGATGGAGCCAAATACAGGGCAATCTTTGAAGAAAAACTGTTAGAATCTGCAAAAGACTTGAGACTGGGTCAAGTCTTTTGCAGCAGGTCAACCACCCTAAACATACAGCCAAAGCTACAATGGAATGGTTTAGATCAAAGCATATTCGTGTGTTGGAAAGGCCCAGTCAAAGTCCAGACCTAAATCCAATTGAGAATCTCTGGCAAGACTTGAAAATTGCTGTTCACAGACGTTCTCCATCCAAACTGACTGAGCTTGAGCTATTTTGCAAAGAGGAATGGGCAAAAATTTCAGTCTGATGATGTGCAAAGCTGGTAGAGACATACCCCAAAAGACTTGCAGTTGTAATTGCAGCGAAAGGTGGTTCTACAAAGTATTGACACAGGGGGGCTGAATACTTTTGCATGCCACACTTTTCAGTTTTTTATTTGTAATACAATTTATAAAGCACGTGTCATTTTCCTTCCACTTCACAATTATGCACCACTTTGTGTTGGTCTATCACATAAAATCCCAATAAAATACATTTATGTTTGTGGTTGTAACGCGACAAAATGTGGAAAAGTTCAAGGGGTATGAATACTTTTGCAAGCCATTGTATATCACGCAAAAGGAATCCACCAACTCCATAGTTTTTCATCCCCCCCCCCACCAAGGCCCGAGGTACACCTGCACCCTATCTTTGTAGCAGTTCTATACATACAGACCACGTCTGAAAGAAGCGTTCTGATTTCCCTTCCTGGCGGAGTCTCGTATCTTCCAGATGTAGTGTTTCAAACATAGTTGAAATCCACATATTTAATGTCGGTATAGGAGCATTTATCCAGAATTTTAAGATTAATTGTTTTCCTATTATTAATCCGTAATCAAATAAATTCTTTTGATACGCATTTAATTTCGGACTACCTTCTGTCATTCCGAAAATAATCCATTCTGGCTTTGGTGTCATTTTTATTTTAAACACTTTTGTGAATATGTCAAAGATTTCAATCCAAAACCTTTGAATTTTTGTACAAAAGATGAATGAGTGCGCTATTGTAGCTTCTTGACAGTGGCATTTATCACAAATTGGAGAAACATTAGAGAAACATTTATTTAATTTAGTTTTTGAGTAGTATAATCTATGCATAATTTTAAATTGTATTAAAGTGTGTCTTACGTTAATTGAGCATTTGTGCACATTTAATAAGTATTCTTTCCACCTTTCATTGGAAATTTTTGTGCTTAGTTCGTTTTCCCACTCACCACTAATACCTTCCGTTGTTGGTATTACTGCATTTAGTATAATATTATATATATGTGAAATTAAATTTGGTGATTCCGCCTTTGTATTCATTACTTCATCTAGTAAGTCTAATGGCATTGTGTGAAATTCATGTGCATGTTTTTTTAAATAACCACATATTTGGAAATATTTAAAATACTGATTGCTACCCAGATTGTATTTTAGTTGTAATTGTTTAAATGATAATAGTTTTCCCGTATCATACAAATCTCCCAAAGTTTTAATTCCTGCTCTTTCCCATTGAATGAATGCTTTGTCTATAATCGAGGGTTTAAACAGAGGGTTTTTAGCAATAGGAGATAGGAGAGATAAGTTTCTTAATTTTAAAATTGCATTTTATTTGTTTCCAAATTTTGATTGTACTATGTATAATTGGGTTTTTGTTGTAGTTTGTATTATTCACCGTCATTGGTGAAAGAAGGATCGCACCAATATTAAAGGGGGAGCAGTCCTCTTTCTCCATAATGACCCATTCCGGTAGATGAAGAGCATTATCCAACAAATGAATCATATTTCTAATATTTACCGACCAATAGTAATACATAAAATTAGGGAGGTGCTAATCCCCTACAACTTTGGGCTTATTCAGGTGTGTCTTTGTATTCAATGGGTCTTTATAATCCCAAATAAAATTTGTAAATATCTGAGTCCAATTAAAAAAAAAAAACTTTTTGGGTAGATATAGTGGGATTGATGGAACAAGTGTAGATTTTGTGGTAAAAAAAATTATTTTTATGGCGTTTATTTCGGCCAATTAAGGACATCGGGAGCGTTTTCCAGAATTTAATTAAATTATGTAATTTTGTTAAGTACAGGGTTATAGTTTGCTTTAAACCTGTCTTGATATCTTCTAGTAATTTCAATTCCCAAGTATTTAAATTTTTCCCCAGCTATTTTAAAAGGAAATTGTACGAGGTATAGAATCTTTCGGTTTTATTGACATGATTTCACTTTTATTCCAATTTATATGTAACCTGAAAATGAACCGAAATCCTCAATTAAATTTTTAAATATTGGGTAATAGTGATATGAGGCTTTGTGATGTACAAAAGAACATCATCAGCGTTTAATGATATTTTATTGTTTGAATATTGTGTCTTATATCCATGGATATTCGGATGAGTTTCTAATATATTCCGCTAGTGGTTCAATTATGAGGGCAAATAACAATGGTGATAATGAACAACGTTTTTCTATTACCCCTTGACAGTTGAAATTTCGATTACAAAATATTATTAGTTAATATTCTGGCCGTTGGCGTATTATATATTAATGAATCCATTGAATGTAATTCTCTCCCAGTTGGAATTTTTTGCAATACATTAACCATATACTTTCATAACAACCTGGTTGAATGTTTTCTCTGCATCCAGCGAAATAATTGCGAGATTTGGATCTTTAGTTTGGTGGGAGTGCATTATATTAAGCAGACGTCTCAAATTATTAAATGAATGTCTCTTAGGGATAAAGCCCGTTTGATCCGGATGTATTAGTTTTAATGGCGTACTTACTTAATAGAAACATAGAAACATAGAAATTAGGTGCAGGAGTAGGCCATTCAGCCCTTCGAGCCTGCACCGCCATTCAATATGATCATGGCTGATCATCCAACTCAGTATCCCGTACCTGCCTTCTCTCCATACCCTCTGATCCCCTTAGCCACAAGGGCCACATCCAACTCACTCTTAAATATAGCCAATGAACTGGCCTCAACTACCCTCTGTGGCAGAGAGTTCCAGAGACTCACCACTCTCTGTGTGAAAAAAGTCTTTCTCATCTCGGTCTTAAAGGATTTCCCCCTTATCCTTAAGCTGTGACCCCTTGTCCTGGACTTCCCCAACATCGGGAACAATCTTCCTGCATCTAGCCTGTCCAACCCCTTAAGAATTTTGTAAGTTTCTATAAGATCCCCTCTCAATCTCCTAAATTCCAGAGAGTATAAACCGAGTCTATCCAGTCTTTCTTCATAAGACAGTCCTGACATCCCAGGAATCAGTCTGGTGAACCTTCTCTGCACTCCCTCTATGGCAATAATGTCCTTGCTCAGATTTGGAGACCAAAACTGTACGCAATACTCCAGGTGTGGTCTCACCAAGACCCTGTACAACTGAAGTAGAACCTCCCTGCTCCTGTACTCAAATCCTTTTGCTATGAAAGCTAACATACCATTCGCTTTTTTCACTGCCTGCTGCACCTGCATGCCTACTATCAATGACTGGTGTACCATGACACCCAGGTCTCGCTGCATCTCCCCTTTTCCTAATCGGCCACCATTTAAATAATAGTCTGCTTTCCTGTTTTTTGCCACCAAAGTGGATAACCTCACATTTATCCACATTATACTGCATCTGCCAAACATTTGCCCACTCACCCAGCCTATCCAAGTCACCTTGCAGTCTCCTAGCATCCTCCTCACAGCTAACACTGCCCCCCAGCTTAGTGTCATCCGCAAACTTGGAGATATTGCCTTCAATTCCCTCATCCAGATCATTAATATATATTGTAAATAGCTGGGGTCCCCAGCACTGTGCCCTGCGGTACCCCACTAGTCACTGCCTGCCATTGTGAAAAGGACCCGTTTACTCCTACTCTTTGCTTCCTGTTTGCCAGCCAGTTCTCTATCCACATCAATACTGAACCCCTAATACCGTATGCTTTAAGTTTGTATACTAATCTCTTATGTGGGGCCTTGTCGAAAGCCTTCTGGAAGTCCAGATATACCACATCCACTGGTTCTCCCTTCTCCACGCTACTAGTTACATCCTCGAAAAATTCCACAAGATTCGTCAGACATGATTTACCTTTCGTAAATCCATGCTGACTTTGTCCAATGATTTCACCACTTTCCAAATGTGCTGCTATCCCATCTTTAATAACTGACTCTAGCAGTTTCCCCACTACCGATGTTAGACTAACTGGTCTGTAATTCCCCGTTTTCTCTCTCCCCTCCCTTCTTAAAAAGAGGGGTTACATTTGCTACCCGCCAATCCTCAGGAACTACTCCAGAATCTAAAGAGTTTTGAAAGATTATCACTAATGCATCCACTATTTCCTGAGCTACTTCCTTAAGTACTCTGGGATGCAGCCTATCTGGCCCTGGGGATTTATCGGCCTTTAATCTGTTCAATTTACCCAACACCACTTCCCGACTGACCTGGATTTCACTCAATTCCTCCTTTGACCCACGGTCCCCTGCTATTTCCGGCAGATTATTTATGTCTTCCTTAGTGAAGACGGAACCAAAGTAGTTATTCAATTGGTCCGCCATATCCTTGTTCCCCATGATCAACAACCTGTTTCTGACTGCAAGGGACCTACTTTTGTTTTAACTAACCTCTTTCTCTTCACATATCTATAAAAACTTTTGCAATCAGTTTTTTATGATCCCTGCCAGTTTTCTTTCATAATCTATTTTTTCCTTTCCTAATTAAGCCCTTGTCCTCCTCTGCTGGTCTCTGAATTTCTCCCAGTCCTCTGGTATGCTGCTTTTTTTCTGGCTACTTTGTACGCATCATCCTTTGCTTTGATACTATCCCTGATTTCCCTTGTTATCCACGGATGCACTACCTTCCCCGATTTATTCTTTTGCCAAACTGGGATGAACAATTTTTGTAGTTCATCCATGCAGTCTTTAAATGTCTTCCATTGTATATCCACCGTCAACCCTTTTAGAATTAATTGCCAGTCAATCTTGGCCAATTCACGTCTCATACCCTCAAAGTTACCTTTCTTTAAGTTCAGAACCATTGTTTTCTGAATTAACAATGTCACTCTCCATCCTAATGAAGAACTCAACCATATTATGGTCACTCTTGCCCAAGGGGGCACGTACAACAAGACGGCTAACTACCCCTTCCTCATTACTCAAAACCCAGTCTAAAATAGCCTGCTCTCTCGTTGGTTCCTCTACATGTTGATTTAGATAACTATCCCGCATAAATTCCAAAAAATCCTCTTCCTCAGCACCCCTGCCAATTTTGATTCACCCAATCTATATGTAGATTGAAGTCACCCATTATAACTGTTTTGTCTTTGTCGCACGCATTTCTAATTTCCTGTTTGATACCATCCCCAACTTCACTGCTACTGTTAGGTGGCCTGTACACAACACCCACCAGCGTTTTCTGCCCCATAGTGTTTTTGTAGCTCTACCCATACCGATTCCACATCCTCCAAGCTAATGTCCTTCCCTTCCATTGCGTTAATCTCCTCTCTAACCAGCAACGCTACCCCATCTCCTTTTCCTTTCTCTCTATCCCTCCTGAATATTGAATATCCCTGGATGTTCAGCTCCCAGCCTACGTCACCCTGGAGCCATGTCTCCGTGATCCCAACTATATCATAATCATTAATATCTATCTGCACGTTCAACTCGTCCACCTTATTACGAATACTCCTTGCATTGAGACACAAAGCCTTCAGGCTTGTCTTTACAACGCACTTACCCCTTATACAATTTTGCTGAAATGTGGCCATTTTTGATTTTTGCCCTGGTTTTGTCTGCCTGCCACTTTTACTTTTCACCTTGCTACCTATTGCTTCTACCCTCATTTTACACCCACCTGCCTCTCTGCTCTTGTACCCATCCCCCTGCCACATTAGTTTAAATCCTCCCCGACAGCACTAGCAAACACTCCCCCAAGAACATTGGTTCCATTCCATTCCAGGTGCAAACCGTCCTGTTTGTACCGGTCCCACCTCCCCCAGAACTGGTCCCAGTGCCCTAAAAATTTGAATCCCTCCCCCTTGCACCACTTTTCAAGCCACGTATTCATTTGCAATATCCTCCTATTTCTACTCTGACTGGCCCGTGGTACTGGTAGTAATCCGGAGATTACTACCTTTGAGGTCCTACTTTTAAGTTTATCTCCTAGCTCCCTAAATTCACCTTGTAGGACCTCATCCCTTTTTTTACCTATATCGTTGGTGCCAACATGTACCATGACAACTGGCTGTTCACCCTCCCCCTCCAGAATGTTCTGCAGCCGTTCAGTGACATCCCTGACCTTTGCACCAGGGAGGCAACATACCATCCTGGAGTCTCGTTTGCGGCCGCAGAAACGCCTATCTATTCCCCTGACAATTGAATCCCCTATTAACTATTGCCCTTCGCCTCTTTCCCCCCCCCCCCCCTCATGTGCTGCAGAGCCACCCATGGTGCCATGAACCTGGCTGCTGCTGCATTCCCCTGATGAGCCATCTCCCTCAACAGTATCCAAAATGGTATACCTGTTTAGGAGGGAGATGACCGCAGGGGACTCCTGCACTACCTGCCCGTTCCCTTTTTGTCCTCTTACCTTTTGCCTGCGGTGTGACCAACTCACTGTACGTGCTATCCACGACTCTCTCCGCATCGTGGATGCTCCAGTATGAATCAAGCCGCAGCTCCAATCGTTCAATGCGGTCTGCCAGGAGCTGCAGCTGGACACACTTCCTGCAAACGTAGTCACCAGGGACACTGACCATATCCCTGATCTCCCACATGTTGCTAGGCTGAACAAACCACGGGGCCAATCTCCACTGCCATACCTTACTCCCAAATTACTCTGGAGGAGCAGTACCTCATATTTGCTTGGGTAGTTTACACCCCAGCGGTATGAACATTGGCTTCTCTAATTTCAGGTAATCCTTGCTTTCTCTCCCTTCTTCCCCTCCCCTCCCCAGCTCTCGCACAGGCTACTGTCTCCGCCTCTTCCTTTCTATTTCGTGTCCCCTCCCCCGCCATCAATCTGAAGAATGGTCTCGTCCCGAAATGTCACCTATGTCCTTCGCTCCATAGATGCTGCCTCACCCGCTGAGTTTAGTCTATCAGCTGTGGCACTATATTTTGTTCTCCAGCACATGAACATTATACGTTGATAACGTTTGTTACTAAAAAATGAAAATATCAATTTTTCAGTCTTAAATCTCCAATCGACGCTATGTCCCCTTTACAGCCACTGTATGCTTTAATTCAGTTCAAGACTATGGGGCAGTACATTGGCCATACAGTTGCTGCCTAAAAGTGCCAGAGACCCGAAATTGATACAGAATATGGGTGCTGCCTATATGGAGTTTGCTCCTTTTCCTTTGAACGCATGGGTTTTCTCCGGGTGCTCTTGTTTCCTTCCACATCCAAAGGTGCGCAGGATCCTATTTCAGACCCAACCCAAAA
>JAVHYY010000132.1:202500-222500 GCA_035221665.1 Okamejei kenojei
CACGCACACACATTCACACACACAAACACACACACACTCATAACAGCATTTTAGTTTGTCAAAGGGCAGCAGTATAAACATCACCAGTGGATGGCAGAAGAGGTTACATTGTCGTCGGGGCGGGGAGGAGGGAGAGAGAGAGGGAGGGGGAGGGAGAGAGGGAGAGAGGGAGGGAGAGAGGGAGGGAGGGAGGAGGAGGGAGAGATGGAAGGTGTGAGAGAGGGAGAGAAGGAGAGAAGGAGAGAGGGGCTGGGACAGAGGGGTGAGGAAGAGAGGGCGGGAGAGGGGGTGGGAGAGAGGGAGGGAGGGAGAGAGGGAGGGTAGGAGAGAGGGAGAGAGGGGAGAGAGAGTGTGGGAGAGAGGCAGATGGGGAGGGAGTGCACTACTTGCTGTGGCACCATGCCGCCCCAGTTTTACAATCAGACAGTGCGATAGTTGTGAATGAGACGTGGAGTGGAAAATGCGTCAGTGAAATGGTTACTAGGATGTGGCTATTAGAGTGGGCATTGAAATGTAAAAGGACCTTAATGGCAGGGTCAAGGAGAAAATAAACTCACGCTGACAAAGATCTCAATCAACCGGAGTTGCTCCAAGAATTTCACAGATAAATGATCACTTCTCTTCCCCGGGGACGCTGCGCTCCCTCCCTCCCCCTCCGCTTCCCTCCCCTGCCCTCCTTTCCTCTCCCCTCCCCTCCCCTCCCCTCCTCACGTCTCCCCTCCTCATCGCTCCACTCCTCTCCCTTCTACTCTCTTCCACTCCCCTCCTCAACCCTCCCCTCCTCACCGCTCCACTCCTCTACCCCTCCTCTCCTCCCGCCCCCCCCACCTCACCCCTCCACTCCTCACACCTCCCCTCCTCTCCCCTCCCCGCCCCTCCACGCCCCTCCCCGCCCCTCCCCGCCCCTCCCCGCCCCTCCCCGCCCCCCCCTCCTCTCCCTCCCCTCCACTCGCCTCCCTTCGCCGCACCTCCCCTCCCCTTGATATATTTAACGCCGATATAAATAGTTTGTTTATTAGTGCGGGTCAGTCAGGGTTAGTCAGGGATCATGGCAGGAGAATGGGGTTGGGAGGAGAGATAGATCAGCCACGATTGACTGGCGGAGAAAGACTCGATGGGCCAATCACTTATGCACTCGTGAAGTTATTAGGTTATGACGTTTTTTTTATACTGTGAATTAGCCTTGTCCAGAATATTAACTGGTTCATTAATCTGTTCAGCAGGGTAAGTTTGATAAGTATTTGATCGCCTGCTAACATGTCATACCATTGTTTGTAGTGGTTCAGCAGAAAGCGGTTCTAACATATGTTTCTGGGCAATCTGTGATTTTCAGGGTAGTTCAGAGTTTGTACAAATAACTCCTCTGGGATAAGGTTAATTGTTGTTAAAACACAGAACTTTTAAATTCTTTGAACTTCCTCCGTTCTCAGAGAGGAATATGTTTGTTTTTAGTTTAGTTTAGTTCCGCGAAACAACACGGAAACAGGCCCTTCGGCACAACATACCCACACCGGCCAACATGCCCCATCTACACTAGTCCTCACCTGCCCGCGTTAGGTCCATATCCCTCCAAACCTGTCCTATTCATGTACCTGTCTAACTATATGTTTAAGCAGCTGGAGGAGGTAGTTGAGGCTGGGACTATATCTTGCGTTTAAGAAACAGTTGGACAGGTACATGGGTAGGACAGGGTTGGAAGGATATGGGCCAAGCGCGCGCAGGTGGGAGTAGTGTAGATGGGGCATGTTGGGCTGAAGGGCCTGTTTCCGTGCTGAATGACTTCAGTTTAGTTTAGAGACACAGCGTGGAAACAGGCCCTTCGGCTCACTGAGTCCATGCCGACCAGGGATCCCCGCACATTAGAGAAGAGAGAGAGAGAGAGAGAGAGAGAGAGAGAGAGAGAGAGAGAGAGAGAGAGAGAGAGAGAGAGAGAGGAGGGGGGGAGGGGAGGGGTAGAGGGAGAGGGGAGAAAGGGAAAGAGAGTGAGAGAGAGAGATAGAGATTATGGAGGGGAGAGAGGGAGAGCGAGGGGGGAGAGAGAGAGGGGGAGAGAGAGGGAGAGGGAGAGGGAGGGGTAGAGGGAGTATGTGGCGCTGTGAAGCAGCAACTAACGTTGAAAACAACTTGCCACATTCCTCCAAGAGGCAGTTAGGGATGGGCGTTAATTGCTGGCTCAGGGTCCAAGCTAGGAAGTCATAAAATAGCAAGTCAAGGGAAATGTGATCAGCAAAGAGGAAACGGTGGTCAGAATGCTGGCTTATCTGATTTGGGAGAGAGGGGGGTGGGAGAGGGAAACATAGAGATTATAGAGGGAGAGCGGGAGAGGAGAATAAATATATATAGAGAGGGAGAGGGAGAGGGAGAGAGAGATAGAGAGGGAGAGGGTGAGGGGAGAGGGAGAGAGGGAGAGGGAGAGAGAGATGGAGAGGGAGAGAGGGAGAGAGAGGGAAGGAGAGGGAGAGAGAGAGAGAGGGCGAGGGGAGAGAGGGAGAGGGAGGGAGAGGGAGAGGGAGAGAGGGAGAGGGGCAGAGGGAGAGAGAGAGGGCTGGGAGATCATTTACCACAGAGTAAAATAACTCGTCAAGGGAAATTTGAGTAGCAAAGAATAAACCACTGGCAAAATGCTGTCTTATCTGATTAGGGGAGAGAGAAAGGGAGGGGGAGGGTTGGGGGGAGGTTGAGATAGAGGATTAGAGTGGGGAGAAAGGAAGAGATAATTGATTTTTTAGAGAGGGTGAGAGGCAGAGAGAGAGGGAGGGAGAGAGGGAGAGCAAGAGGGAGAGAGTTAGAGGGAGAGGGAGAGAGGAAGTGGGAGAGGGAGAGGAAGAGAGGGGTACATTTTGGGAGGGTGAGAAAGAGCAGGAGAGAGGGAGCGGGGTGATCGCTGGTCGACGTGCACTCGGTCAGTCGAAGGGCCTGTTTCCGTGCAATTTCTCTAAACTAAATTAAACATTGAAAAATAGCTGCAGGAGTAGGCCATTCGGTCCTTCGAGCCAGCACCGCCGTTCAATATGATCACGGCTGATCATGCACAATCAGTACCCAGTTCCTGCATTCTCCCCATATCCCTTGATTCCGTTAGCCCAAAGAGCTAAATCTAACTCTCTCAGGCAGAATCCAGTGAAATAGCCTCCATTGCCTTCTGTGGCAGATAATTCGACAGATTCACAACTCTCTGGGTGAAAACGTTTCTCCTGATCTCAGTCCTAAATAACCATATAACCATATAACAATTACAGCACGGAAAGAGGCCCTCTCGGCCCTTCCAGTCCGTGCCGACCATTTGTTTTCCCCTAGTCCCATCTACCTGCACTCAGACCATACCCCTCCAGTCCCTTCCACTCCCATATACCTATCCACTTTACTTTTAAAATGTTAAAATCGAACCTGCCTCCACCACTTCTGCTGGAAGCTCATTCCACACAGCTACCACCCTCTGAGTAAAGAAGTTTCCCCTCCTCACGTTACCCCTAAAGTTATGTCCCTTAATTCTCATGTCATTGCCCTCTTGTTTGAATCTTCCCTACCCTCAATGGGAAAAGCTTATCCACGTCAACTCTGTCTATCCCTTTCATCATTTTAAAAAACCTCAATCAAGTCCCCCCTTAAAAAGAATAAAGACCAAACTTGTTCAATCTTTCTCTGTAACATAGTTGCTGGAACCCAGGCAACATTCTCTTAAATCTCCTCTGTACTCTCCCTATTTTGTTGACATCCTTCCTATAATTAGGCGACCAAATAGCTTACCATTTGTTCTTAAACAGTGGCCCCTGGTTCTGTACTCCTCAACATGGCGAACATGGTTCCTGCTCTAATGTGTCCAAACCCTTAATAATTATATATGTTTCAATAAGATCCACTCTCATCCTTCTAAATTCCAGTGAATACAAGCCCAGCCGCACTATTCTCTCAGCATATGACAGTCCAGCCATCCCGATAATTACCAGGGTGAACCTAGGCTGCACTTCCTCAATAGCAAGAATGTCCTTCCTCAAATTTGGAGACAAAAACTGCATGCAATACTCCAGGTGTGGCCTCACCAGGGCCCTATACAACCACAGATGGCGCCTTTGCTCTTATACTCAGCTCCTCTTGTTATGAAGGCCAACATGCTGTTCGCTTTCTGCACTGCCTGCTGTACCTGCATGCTTACTTTGAGACCGGGACTATCCCAAGTTTTATGAAGCAGTTGTACAGGTACATGCACAGGAGAGGTTTGGAGGGATATGGACTGGTGTAGATGGGGCATGTTGGCCGGTGTGGGGTCGAAGGGCCTGTTTCCACGCTGTATCTCTCTCTTACTATGACATGCCGAACTTCTTAAGCTTTCTTAAAGACATTCGTGCAAGAGGATTTGAGTATAGGAGCTAGGAGGTCTTATTGCAGTTGTACAGGGCCCAGTGAGGTCGCAGCTGGAGTATTGTGTGCAGTTTTGGTCTCCAAATTTGAGGAAGGACATTCTTGCTATTGAGGGAGCCCAGCGTAAGTTCACCAGGTTTATTCCCCGGATGGCGGGACTGATATATATTGAAAGAATGGGTCGACTGGGGCAAACATGCACTCGGTGGGCAGAAGGGCCCGTTTCTGTACCTCAGTATCTCCCTCGTTTGCTGTGCACAGGTGGGGACTGTTTGCGCGTAGATACAGCAAGAGAAACACATGGATTAATCTACAGCGAACCATAATGTTTTTGTTCCTCTTGATAAGAGTTCCTTCCTCAAGTAAGGTAATGCAAACGGAACTGGAGGGAGAAGGGGGGGAAGGGAGGCCATCAATGCAGAGCGCGTACTCTAGCATGGGACACAGGACCCTTCAGCCCAACTCGTGGATGCTGACCCAACATGCCTCATCTACGAGACTCCTTCATTGCCCGAAGATATCCTACTGCAATACTACAGGCCCTGTTGAGACCACACACCTGGAGTATTGTGTGCAGTTTTAGGTCTCCCAAATTTGAGGAAGGACATTTTTGCTATTGTTTCTATAAGGGTCCCATCTCCAATTTTATTTATTTCTTCTCGTGTTTAATTTATAATGTTTTTATTTTTGATTCTATACTGTATAATCGTGTTGTTACTTGCGAGCGGTGCACACCAACACAAATTCCTTGTATATGTACATACTTGGCTAATAAAAGATATTACATCCAATTCAATTCTATTTGGGAAAAGGGGAAAGTACAACGGTATCTGGGATTCCTTGTCCATCAGTCTATGGAAGAAGCATGCAGGCAGTGAAGAAAACGAATGCATGTTGGCCATTCTAACAAGAGGAGTCGCGTATAGGAGCAAAGATGTCCTTATGCAGTTGTACAGGGCCCTAGTCAGATCACACCTGAGTATAGTGTGCAGTTTTGGTCCCCTCAATTTGAGGAAGGACATTCTTGCTATTCAGGGAGTACAGGCGTAGGTTTACAGGGTTACATCCCGCGATGGCGGGACTGTCTTATGCTGAGAAAAATGGAGCGGCTGGGCTTGTACACTCTGGAGTTTAGAAGGATGAAAGCTTATTCAAAACATATAAGAATGTTAAGGGTTTGGACCCGCTAGAGGCAGGAAACATGTTCCCGATGTTGGGTGAGTCCAGAACCAGGGGTCACAGTTTAAGAATAAGGGGTACGCCTTTTTAGAAACGAGAGCCAAGGAAACACCTTTTCTCACAGAGAGTTGTGAGTCTGTGGAATTCTCTGCCTCAGAGTTCGGTGGGGGACTGTTCGCTGGAAACTAAAGAGAGAGCTAGATTGCTCTCTTAAAGATAGCAGAGTCAGAGGATACGGAGAGAAGGCAGGAACCGGGTTCTGATTGGGGATGATCAGCCATGATCATATTGAATGGCGGTGTTGGCTCGAAGGTCTGAATAGCCTCTCCTGCACCTGTTGTCTATTGTCTACTGCCTATTGTCAATTCAATAAGGGTCAATACTTGAAAGAGATGAAACAGGAACAGTGATAAAAAGATGGGAAGCATTTTAATAACTCACACTATTAACAATAAGTTATTTCTGGCGGAGGTTGTAACTAAGCATACAAATATTACATTTATTCCAAACATTTCACCAAAGATTACAATTCCCTACGTTTTAAATATATCTATGTAAATTCATCTCTATTAAGCTCCTGAAACAGTTAAATATCACAATTATTTATTACTTGAATCGTTTATTTTTTTACCAAGATTGCATTTTGCGTGAAAACATTATTTTTATCTGGATGAGTGCACTGTTGGGACTTTGGTACTTTGGATAAAATCATTAATATAAATTCCAGAGTTTATGAAGGTTGGCACAAAGTGCTGGAGATTCTCAGCGGGACAGGCAGCATCATTGGGGAGACGTTTTGTGTCGAGACCCTTCTTCAGACTGGTTAGGGATAAGGGAAACGAGAGATATAGACGGTGATGTGGAGAGATAAAGAACAAACTAATGAAGGGTGTGCATAAAAAGTAGCGATGATAAAGAAAACATGCCATTGTTAGCTGTTTGTATGGGTGAAAACGAGAAGCTGGTGCGACTTGGGTGGGGGAGGGATGGAGAGAGAGGGAATGCAAGGGTCTCTTGTAATTAGAGAAATCAATATTCACACCACGTTAGAGAATACAAAAAAATAGTGATGCAATGCTGAGGTACGATAAGGTGCTTAAGAAAAAACTGTAGATGCTGGAAAAATCGAAGGTACACAATAATGCTGGTGAAACACAGCGGGTGAGCCAGCAACTATGGAGCGCAGGAATATGTAAAATTTCGGGTCGAGACCCTTCTTCAGACAGATGTGCGGGTGGGGGGGGGGGGGGGGGGGGGGGGGGGGGGGGGGGGGGGGGGGGGGGGGTGAGGAAGAAGAAGGAAGTGGCGGAGTCAGTGGGCTGTGGGAGAGCTCGGAAATGGGAGGGGAAGGACTAAAAGGGAGAGCATGGGTCTGGGACATCTGAAATTGGAGAAGTTAATGTTCATATTCAATGACCGCTGGGTGTAAACTACCCAAGCGAAATATGAGGTGCTGCTCCTCAATTTGCGGTGGGACTCACTCTGGCCTCTGGATGGAGGAAGGCCCAGGACAGAAAGGTCGCATTCCTTTTCCTCTTCTTATCTTCCCGGTTGCTGGACTTGCCCACATGAGGAAATCATTTTTTCCTGCATCTAGCCTGTCCAATCACGTAAGAAAGTTTATATGTTTCTATAAGATGCCCTTCATCCTTCTGAATTTCAGTGAGTATATAAGTCAACATTTTTGGGGCTTTCCATACAGGGAGTGGCCCGTGTTGGTTTTCTGATGGAGTTTGTAAGGTCAAGGTTCTGTGTGAGGTGTTGTTTTCGGATCATCGGTATTTAAGCTCAGCGATGCCAGTCTTGTCGTCGTGACTCTCTCCCCGTCCGATTTCGCATTGGGGCGACAATCTGCGGGCTGATGTTAGATCACACCTGCCTCCCTGCTTTCTGCAGTATAACGAAGCAATGGGTCAGCGAAACATAGAGAGAAAAGTGCTTTGCAGGTGTAGTTTTAGACATACAGTTTTTTAGATACAGCGCGGAAACAGGCCCTTCGGTCTGAGGCCTCCACCACCGTCTGTAGCAAAAGAATCCCACAGATTCACCACCCTCGGACTAAAGACATTTTTGAGTTTACTTTAGTTTAGTTTAGAGGATAAAGCGCGGAAACAGGCCCTTCGGTCCACGGCGTCCCGCGCCGACCAGCGATTTCCGCACACAACACTATCCTAGGGATAAATTATTACATTTATCACAAGCCAAATAACCTACAAACCTAGTAAATTTATACACTTACCAAGCCAATTAACCAACAAACCTGGGCCGAAGGGCCTGTTTCCACGCTGGGGGGATCTCTGTGACATAGTGTACATTGGGAATGATTACAATATTTACAATATACATCAATGATTTGGATGAAGGTATTCAAAGTAACATTAGCACTTTGTAGATGACAGAAAGCTGGGTGCCAGTGTGAACTGTGAGGAGGATGCTATGAGAATTGCAGGGTGACTTGGACATATTGGGGGAGGCCAAAAACATTTCGCTTTATTTCACTGCCTGCTTTACCTGCATTTCATTTAGATAATAATCTCTCTTCCTTTTTTTGGAGAACAAGGTGGATAACCTCACATTTATCCACATTAAACTTATCTGCCATACATCTGCCCACTCGCCCAAACTATCCAATCACCCTGCATTTCTATAGTACCTCCTCACAGTTCACGGAATAAATGCATAATGGGCGGGGGGGGGGGAGGGGGGGTAATCAGAAACTGGGGTACTGATTTTGGAGCCCATGTGCATAAGATTATTTGATTTTCTGCCACGGAAGGCAGTAGAAGCCAATTCACTGGATGAATTTAAAAGAGTAATTAGATGGCGCTCTAGGGAATAATAGGGGAAGGAAGGCATATATGGGGAGAAGGCAGGGGTACTGTTTGAGGATGATCAGCCATGATTACACTGAATAGCGGTGCTGGCTCGAAGGGCCAAATGACCTAAATCTGCACCTATTTTCTATCTGTATGTTTCTATGATCAGCCATGATCATATTGAATGGGGGTGCTGGCTCGGAGTGCCGAATGGCTTTACTCCTTCCCCTATGTTCTCTGATTCTCGTTGTCGTTAATCGCGTGTTGGGCATCGATAGTTTTTTTTTTCCCCAAGGGCCTATTTCCGTGTTGTGTGGCTTCATACCATATATCTGCCATGGGACTGACATCTACTATTCACGGAGTGTAACGTGCGAGCAGCCACAAGCTGTGTCGGCCAGTGCGACACGTTTCATAGAAAATGTAGAAATTTAGGTTGCAGGAGGGGGGGGGAGGGCCGTTCGCACCTTCGGAGTCTGCACTGCGCCGCCATTCAATGTATGATCATGGCTGATCATCGAAAAATCGATAGCCGTCCCTGCTTTCTCCCCATATCCATTGATTCCTTTGGTTACTAAGAGTAAATTAACTCCCTCTTGAAAAACATCCAGTTGGGTTCTAAAAAACATTCAGATAATTGGCATTCCACTGCCTCCTGTGGCATTGAATTCCCAGATTCACAACTCTGTGGCGAAAACTTTTTCCTCATTCGCAGTCCTAAGTGGCCTACTAGCCATTCGTCTTAAACGTGAACCCTGGTTCTGGAGCCCGGGGATTAAGACAAAAAGTGACACGTCTCCGAAAGGAATTAAATCCGTGGAACTCATGGCCACAGAGGACTGTGGAGGCCAAGTCAGTGGACATTTTTTGAGGTGGAGATAGACGAGTCCTTCATTAGAACGGGTGTCAAAGGTTATGGGGAGAAGGCAGGAACATGGGATTGGGTGGCATAGATCAGCCATGATTGAATGGCGCAGTAGACTCGATGGGCAGAATGGCGTAATCCTACTCCTATAACTTGTGACATTGTGAACTTGAGACCTTTGTTGAAACAACGTTGTTGATCAATGGCTCGCTCGCTACTGTGTAGTTGCACTGTAAACTGATCGATCATCCAGCTTCAGTCCCTGTTGGAAGTGGACAAATCGTTACAAACAAATATGGAGAGGGCTAGACTATGGTGCGAGACAAAAACCTTAAACACTATCAGCCGACACATACAACAGATAATACTCCGCCACCTCCAACGGGATCCCACCACGGGTCACGTATTCCCATCTTCCCATTAGCAAACTTGTAGATGACACAAAGCTAAGTGGCAGTGTGAGCTATGGGGAGGATGCTATGAGACAGAAGGGTGACTTGGACAGGTTGGGGAAGTGTGCAGATGCATGGCAGATTAAGTTTAATGCGGATATATGTGAGGTTATCCACTTTGCTAGCCCCCCCCCCAAAATCAAGGAAGGCAGATTATTATCTAAATGGCGTCATTATTTCCCAAGCTTGGGAAAGTGGAAGTACAAAGGGTCTGGGAGGTACTAGTTCTGCAGAGTATGAAAGGGGTAAGCATGCAGTAACCAGTTACAGAGGGGCAGTGAGAAAGCGAATTGCATGTTGGCTTTATAGCAGGAGGAATCGAGATATGGGAAGCAAATAGGTTCTTCTGCAGTTGTACAGTGCCCTAGTGAGACCACAAACCTGGAGTATTGTGGTCAGTTTTGGTCCCCTAATTTGAGGAAGGGCATTCTTTAGCTATTGATGGAGTGCAGCGTAGGTTTACAACTAAAATCCAGGATTGATGGCGGGGACTGTCATATGCTGTGAGAATGGAGCAGCTGGTCTTGTACACTCTGGAGTTTGGAAGGATGAGAGGGGATCTCATTTGCACATATCAGATTTTTAAGGGCTTGGACACGCTAGAGGCAGGAAAGCAAAGCCAGTGGATGTAGTGTATCTAGACTTCCAGAAAGCCTTTTGATAAGGTCCCGCACGGGAGACTCGAGACTAAAATTAGAGCACATGGTATTGGGGATAGGGTTGATGAGTGGATAGGAAAAAGTTGTTTGGCAGATAGGAAGCAAAGAGTAGGAGTGAACCGGTCCTTTTCAGAATGGCAGGCAGTGGCGAGTAGAGTGCCGCAAGGCTCGGTGTTGGGGCCGCAAATGTTTATCATATATATTAATGATTTGGAGGAGGGATTTAGGGCAAGACTAGCAAGTTTGCGGATGATGACATAAAGCTGGGTTGTAGTGTGTGAACTGTGAAGACTGTTGCAGGGTGACTGGCCAGGTTGAGTGAGTGGGAGATTGCGTGGCAGATGCAGTATAATATAGATAATCGTGAGTGGTATCCACTTTGGTAGCAAAAACACATGGGGCGAGTATTATCCTCAATAGGGTTAGTTTAGGTAAGGGGGAGGTACAGCGAGACCTTGGTGTCCTTTTACACCGTTCACTGAAAGTTGCGTGCAGGTACAGCAGGCAGTGAAGAAAGCTAATGGAAATGTTGGCCTTCATAACAACAGGATTTTCCGTGTAGAGTAAAGAGGTTCTTCTGCAGTTGTATAAGCTCTGGTAAGGCCAGTCTGGAGTATTGCGTACACTTGTTTTGGTCTCCTAATTTGAGGAAGGACATCCTGGTGATTGAGGCAGTGCAGCGTAGGTTCGCGAGATTGTGATTCCCTGGGGATGGGCGGACTGTCATATGAGGAAAATTTCGAAAAGGCTAGGCTTGTATTCATGACTTTGAAGGATGAGGGGGATCTTGCAGAAATATATACAATTAAAAGGGACTGGACCAAACTAGATGCAGGAAAAATATTCCCAATGTTAGGGCGAGTCCAGAACCAGGGGCCACAGTTTTAGAATAAAGGGGTGGGCCATTTAAGACTGTAAGTCTTACTCGCGAATCTTGGTGAGAAAGTTTAGTTTAGTTTGAGTTTAGTTTAGTTAAGAGACACGGGGCAAACCAGGCCTTTCGGCCCACGAGTCCCCGCTGACCAGCGATCCTGCACAACAACACTGGTCAAGCACAAACTAGGGCCAATTTACATTATTTTTTACCAAGGAAATCGTATACCGTCTTTGGAGTGTAGGGAGGGAAACCGGAGCACCCGGAGTAAAACCCACGCGGGTCAAGGGGAGAAGATCGCACAAACTCGGTACAGACAAGCACATGTCGTTGGGATCGAAGACAGACACGAAGTGCTGGCACTCAGGGAGACAGGCAGCGTCTCTGCTCCCCGAGAGAAGGATATGGGTGACATTTCGGGGCGAGACCTTCTTTCACCAATTTACGTCTATCTTTGGTTTAATCCAGCATGTGCAGTTCCTTGATACACAGTTCGGATCGAACCCGGGCTCTGGCGCTGGGTGGCCGCAACACTACCCGCTGCGCCACCGAGCCGCCTTCCACCTGGATCATTTACTTCAAAGGGGAATAAATGAAAATATTTTTTCTTAACCATATAGGTGGAATCTCCTTCTGGCGCTACGTGAGTAATTGCCTGCAAGATTAAACACAATACCGTATGAATAAACGTACGAGGAATGAACTGCAGATGTTAGTTTTAAACCGAAGATAGACACAAATAGCTGGGCTACCTCAGTCGGACAGGCAGCATCTCTGGAGAGTAGGAAATTGTGGACGTTTCGGGTCGAGACCATTCTTCAGACGGGGCAGGTAGTTGAGGCTGGGACTATCTCTGTCCCGCCCCCTCCCCTGACATCATCTGAAGATGGGTCTCGACTCGAACGTCGCCCATTCTTTCTCTCCAGAGATGCTGCCTGTCCCGCAGAGTTACTCCGGCTTTTTGTATCTATCACCGGCTGAATTGTCTTTGATATTCAGAGGGCCATGCAGCACGGGACACGGCCCTTCGGCCCACTCGTCGATGCTGGCCAAGATTGCCCCATCTAATCCACAGGGGTGGTGGGGTGCATGGAACAAGCTGCCGTGAGGAGGTAAATGAGGCTGGAAATATCCAACGTTTAAGAAACAGAGTTATGTGCATGGACAGGACAGATTTTGGAGAGATATGGGACAAACGAGGCAGGTGGTTCGAGTGTAGATGGGAAAGTTGGTCGTTCTGGGCAGGTTGGGCCGAAAAAAGCCTGTTTGCACGGTAGAAACTCTCTAACTGAGACGCTCTGTTCAGAGTAATTCCGTGCATTTCAAGAATGTGTTTTTTTCTTGGGGACTCCCGCCCATTCATCAGTACATAAGACAAAGAAACAGGAATAGGCCTTTCAACCCATCGAGTCGATTCTCTCTTACCATTCCAATTACGGCTGATCTACCTCTCCCCTTCTACCCCATTCCCCTGCTTCTCCCATAACCCCGACACCCGTACTTATCAATAATCTACTATATCTGCCTATAGAAATAGATCCATTGACTGAACGTCCAGGAGCGGAAAAGTCTGCAAAAAGGTGTGACCACTGCCCAGTCCAACACACACACCTGACCACCCACCATCGAAGGGATCTATCGAAGTCGCTGCCTCAAAAAGGCGGCCAAGATATCAAAGACCCACACCATCTGGCCACACACTCATTTTACCCTGCACCGGGAAGAAGGTAAAGGAGCCTAAATACTGTAACGACCAGGTTCAGGAACAGATTCTTCCCTACAGCCATCTGGTATTAAACACGCCAACATATAAGCTCTGAACTACAACAGGCTATTGTTATTATTGCACTATATTTGTTTCTTTATTGAGTATGTGTGCATGTGAATTTAAACGAACTGATCTTGTTTTCTCCCGTTATGTATTATGTTTAAATATTACTGTTGCGCTACAGCGTAAGAATTGTTATCCCTTCTGGGACACATGACAATAAAAACACTATCTGTTCTACACATGAGCTAATTTGCAGAAACACAAGCTGGGTGGCAGTGTGAACTGTGAGGAGGATGCTATGAGCATACAGGGTGACTTGGACAGTTTGTCAGTGTGGGCAGATGCATGGCAGATGCAGTTTAATGTAGATAAATGTGAGGTTATCCACTTTGGTCGCAAAAACAGGAAGACAGATATTATTATCTAAATAGCGTCAAGTTGGGAAAAGGGGAAGTACAACGGGATCTGGGGGTCCTTGTTCATCAGTCAATGAAAGTAGGCATGCAGGTACAACAGGCCGTGAAGAAAGCAGGAGTTGAGGATAGGAGCAAAGAGGTCCTCCTGCCGTTGTACAGGGCTCTAGTGATTGTGTAAAAACAGTATATACGCACTGAACATTTTTTTTCTTCCGTTAAGTACTATGTTTACATATTCTGTTGTGCTGCCACAAGTAAGAATCCAATTGTCCTATGTGGGACACATGACAATAACACATTCTTGACTCTTGACTCAACAGCCTGCTGTGGCAATGGAATTTCATAGTTTGGCCATTAGTTCGTGAGAAAGTTGAAGGCATCTCACAAGCGAGTCAGAGAAGGAAGCCTGGTGTCCCGAGTACATTACTGTAACGAGGACAATTCCAAATACGGTTCCACAACCCCACTGTCACTTTTACAAAATAACAAAACTGTTCTCATGAAACGTCCTCATGCAGGTCATAACTACTAGTGGGGTACCGTAGGCATCAGTGCTGGATACCAATACGATCTGGATAGGTGAATGAAGGCAATATCCTCCAAGTTCATTACCCGGGAGAGATTTTCATAGAGGGCTTTCCAGTATATTTAAATGGTGGCCGATTAGGAAAAGGGGAGATGCTGAGACCTCTGGTGGCCTCATGGATGGTACACCAGTCATTTGAAAGTATGAAAAAAGCGAATGTGTATGTTAGCTTTCATAGCAAAAGGATTGTGGCCCGAGGTCGCAGACCACACCCTTGGAGTATTGCGTACAGTTTTGGTCTCAAAAGGAAGGAGAACAGCGTTATGTCAGGACGTCTTATGAAGAAAGACTGATAGACTTAAGGGCACCAAAATAATTCAGTAGCAGGAAGATTGTTCGAATAAGTCCAGGAAAGGGGTCACAACAGAATAAGGGGGAAATCCTTTCCGAGCTTTCGAGATTGGTTAGTCTCCTCACTGTACTATAGCTGTCAGCCATGAACATATTGAATGGCGTTGCAGGCTCGAGGGCTGAATGGCCTACTCCTGCAACCTAATCCCTCTATGAAAGAACATCAGGTATGGGAGAATTTTTCCATAGCTTCCCAGTCCCGAGGTGAAAAAAAAAAGAACGCGTTAGTCACGACGTAGTAACTGGAGATATTCGGCCCGTCCCCGATGTATAGCTGTCAAGTCTCCCTCCCCGTAATAACCGGAACAGGACTTCAATTCTATAAACGCGGACGTCACTTTTTATAAGCTGATATTTCCATTCCCCGCTCACACTGTCCTCTTGAGTTGAACAGGTGGACTTGAAGAGTTCCGAGGATGGGTCCCTACACGAAGCGTCACGTATCCACGTTCTCTCCAGAGATACTGCCTGACCCGCAGAGTTACTCCAGCACTTTGCACCTGTCCACGTTACAGCCCCTGACTGTACCTGTCCACGCTTCTCCACAGAGATGAGATGCTGCCTGACCCGCTGAGTTACTCCAGTACATCTTGCATAATTCGATAGAGTTCCTTGTGTCTAAAGTTCAACTACTTTAACAAACGGCTCAAGTATTTGCGTTAATAACCGCCGTCCTAAATGCAAATATCTACCCTGGGCACCGGTGTGATATAGAGTTCATCAAATCAAATCCAACTAATAGAGGGGACTTTCCATCCACTCAGCGACAGGGCAATTGGGAAATCTAAAGGTCATAACTTAATGAGTGATAGAAGGAGATTTAGGCCATTCGGCCCATCGATTCTACTCCACCATTCAATGATTGGATGATTTACCTCCCTCCAAAACCACATTCTCCTGCCTTCTCCCCATAAACCCTGACACCCGCACTAATCAAGATTCTATCTTTCTCTTCCTTAAATATATCCACTGACTTAGCCTCCACCGCCGTTCTGTGGGCAACGAATCCCACAGATTCACCACCCTCTGACTGAAGAAATTCCTCCTCATCTCCTTCCTAAAGGAAATTCATTGATCCTTGGGCTCACTCAGGAATTCACTCACTCCGTCCCCTTGGAATCCTTGTTCGCGTCGTATTTTCGTCCCGGGTTCGGCTTTCGTTCTATAGAAATATATGTTGGATACAATGTCAACTTATGAGTTTAGTTTAGTTGAATAGTTACTGCGAATAAAACAGGCCGTCCGGCCCACCGAGTCCGCGCAGACACAGCGATCCCACGCACACTTAACACTATCCTACGCAGACTAGGGAACATTTACACTTATGCCAGGGCGTTTAACCAACGAACCTGCACGACCTTGGAGTGTGGGAGGAAACCGGAGACCTTGGTGACAACCCACGCAGTCACGGTATAGAACGTACAAACTCCGTACTGACAGCTCCCGTGTGGTCGAACTAGGGCCGTGAACTGCAGAGGGGACCTCTTTGCTCCTATACTCACCCCCTTTCGTTATGAAAGCCTACATGCCATAAGCTTTCTTACCTGACTGCTGTACCTGCATGCTTACTTTCAGTGAATGATGAACACGGACACCCCGGATCCCGTTGTACTTCCCCCTTTCCACAACTTGACATCATTCATACAATTATGTATTGCAATGGTTTGGCCGTGTTGCTTGGCAGACGGTCTCAAAGGCAAGATCAGTTTGAAGAAAGGTTTTAGTTACCTGTTCATTTTTCTCCGAATCAAATAGACTGTCGCACCTCCGATCCCGCCTCCAACAACAATCACTGCAATCACAATCCCAACGATCGCACCGGCTCCCAGACCGCTGGCTGAAATAGAAGATGCGCAGTCTATCACTCCCTGACTCGAGAAATAAGTTCAAGTACAAACGGCACACAGGTCTTCAACCCAGTAGTCAAGACAGATACAGGAGACGTATACATGCATTGTACGCAATCGAGGACACCAGTGTGGACATTTACTGTATGTAGAGAGTCACGGAGTGATACAGTGTGGAAACTGGATCAATATGCCCCATCTACAATAGTCCCACCTGCCTGAAATCGGCCCAATATGCCCACACTGGCCAACATGCCCCATCTACAATAGTCCCACCTGCCTGCGTTTGGCCCATATACCTCCAAACCTCACCTATCCATGTACCTGTCCTACTTCTTCTTGAACGTTGGAATAGTCCCAGCCTCAACTACCTCCTCTGATAGCTCATTCCATACACCCACCACCCTTTGTGTGAAAATGTTACCGCTCAGATTCCTATTAAATCTTTTCCCCTTCACCTGGAAGCGGTGTCCTCTGGTCCTTATTCCCTACACTGGGGAAGAGACTCTGTGCGTCTACCCGATCTATTCATCTCATGATTTTATACACCTCTATAAGATCACCCCTCTTCCTTCGGCGCTCCAAGGAATAGAGTCCCAGCCTGCCCCACCTCTTCCTGGTAGCTCAGGCACTTCGAGTCCAGGCAACATCCTCGTAAATCTTCTCTGAAACCCTCATAAGCTTATAAGGCCCTTCTATATCACGGTGCCAGAATTGCACTTTAGTTTACATTAAAGGTCATAAGTGATAGGAGCAGAATGAGGCCATTCGGCCGATCGTGTCTACTCCACATTCAATCATGGCAGATCTATCTCTCCCTCCTAATGCCATTATCCTGCCTTCTCTCCATAACCCTGACACCCGCTCTAACCATCTCTGCCTTAAAAATGCCCAAAGAATTGTGGTCACCACCGCCGTCTGTGGCAAACGAATTCAACAGATTCACCACCATCTGGCGAAATAAATTCCTCCTCATCTTCTTCCTAAAGGAACGTCCTTTCATTCTGAGGATGTGACCTCTGTTCCTAGGACTAGTGGAAACATCCTCACCACATCCACTCTATCCAGGCCTTTCACTATTCGGTGACGTTTCAATTAGGTCCCCCCCTCATTCTTCTAAACGCCTGCGAGTACAGCCCAGCGCAGACAATCGTGTATGATTATTCATATTCATATTCTTGAAACTGCTCATCGCATGTTTAACAATGGGGTTCATAAGTAATGGGGGGGGGGGGGGGCGGTCGAGAGGGAGAGAGAGAGAGAGAGAGAGAGAGAGAGGAGAGAGAGAGGGCGTTGGGGGGGAGAGAGAGAGAGAGAGAGAGAGAGGAGAGAGAGAGAGTGAGAGAGAGAGAGAGAGAGTGAGAGCGAGAGAGAGAGAGAGAGAGAGAGAGGGTTGAGAGAGAGAGAGAGAGGGGAGAGAGAAGGAGAGAGAGAGAGAGAGGGAGTGAGAGAGACACACCCCCAGAGAGAGAGAGGTGAGAGAGGGAGAGAGCGAGAGAGAGAGCGAGTGACAGAGAGAGAGACAGAGGGTGAGAGTGAGAGAGGCGAGAGAGAGAGGGGACGGAGGAGCAGGAGAGAGATAATAGAGGGTAGAGAGAGGGAGAGAGGTGAGAGGGAGAGAGAGGACCGATAGCGAGAGAGAGAAGAGAGAGAGGAGAGAGAGAGAGAGGGGAGAGAGAGAGAGGGAGAGAGAGAGAGAGGGGGGGAGGGAGAGAGAGGAGGGAGAGAGGGGGGAGAGAGAGAAGGGATAGAAAGGGAGGAGAGAGAACGGGAGAGAGAGAGGGTAGGAGGGAGAGAGAGTGGGAGAGTGGGAGAGGGAGAGAGAGCGAGGGAGAGAGCGAGGAGAAGGGGAGGAAGAGAGAAAGGGAGGGAAGAGACGGTGATAGAGAGAGGGGGAGTGAGTGCGAGAGGGAGAGGTAAATCTAGGGAGAGAAGTGGGAGGGGAGCGGGAAAAATGAGAGGGAGAGAGATAGGGAAAGAGAGAGAGAGAGAGAGGGAGAGAGAGGCGAGAGAGAGAGGGAGAGAGAGAGAGGGAGGGCGAGAGAGAGAGGGAGAGTGCGGGAGAGAGGGAGAGAGAGAGAAAGGGTGGGAGAGGAGGACGGAGAGAGAGGGGAGGGAGAGGGAGGGAGGGTGAGGGAGGGAGGGAGTGGAAATGTGCGAGAGAGAAGAGAGAGAGAGAGGGAGAGTAGAAGAGAGAGAGAGGGAGAGAGGCGTGAGAGAGAGAGAGGGGAGAGAGAGAGAGGGGGGGGGAGGAGAGAGGGGGGGTGAGAGGAGAGGGGGGAGAGAGAGAGGGGGGGAGATTCACTCACTGAGCACGATGACCTTTGCAGTGAGGTGGCTGTTCTTTCTGCCAGTCCCGGCATTATTGACATGGCATGTGTATTTCCCAGCGTGTTCCATGCTTACTGGGGAGATGGTGAATTGCGGACCCTTCACTCAGCCTCTCTGTCCCATTGAACCACACATACACAGGACTGGGCATGGACTGGGCCGAACAAGTTAAGGTTAGATCGTTCCCATTCTTGATTGTAACTGGACTCTGGGGGGTAATTTTTCATATTGTCCGGTCCATCTGCAGAAAGAAATGTACAGATTAGTTTCGTTGAGTTCAGTTTAGTTTTATTGCCACGAGTACCGAGGAACAGTGAAAGGCTTTTGTTGCGCGCTAACCAGTCAGCGGAAAGAATACGCATGATTGGAGAGTTTGTTTCCACTAGTGGGAGAGTCTAGGACCAGAGGGCACAGCCTCAGAATTAAAGGAGAGGTTAACAGTATTCCTTGGAGCGCAGGAGGATGGGGGAAGGAGATGACGAGGATTTATTTAACTAGAGGTGGTGAATCTGTGGAATTCTTTCCCACAAGCTAGTGAATATTTTTAAGGCATGACATAGATAGATTGTTGATTAGTACGTGTTGTCAGGGGTTATGGGGGAAGGCAGGAGAATGGGGTTAGGAGGGAGAGATAGATCAGCCATTATTGAAAGGTCTGGTTGGTGACTTGATCGGAATCCGAAACGGCCTAATTCTGCTCCTATCACTAATTGACCTGATGACCTGAGAGATAGTTCAGCCATGATTGAATGGCGGAGTAGACTTGAGAGCCAATTTACCCTACAAACACTGTACGTCTGTGGGAGGAAACGAAGCATCTCGGATTGTGTGCGTAACTCACGCAGGTCACGGGGAGAAGTTACAAACTCCTGACAGATGGCACCCGTAGTCGGGAATGAAACACGGCGTCTCCGGCGCGGCCACTCGCTGAAAGGCAGCAACTCTACCGCTGCGCCACCGTGCCCGCTCTATTACTAATACTAAATGAAAAACTAAACACTTGGAATGCGTCTGTACTTACAGAAAACCAACCAGGGCGGTCTCCGCGCTGCCGTGGTTCAGTCCATTGCTTACGATGCACCTATACATCCCTGTGTCGGCCCTGTTTACTGGGGTCGATGATCTGAGGTGACTCCGGATATAGTTATCCTGTCATTCTGCTGGAAGGGTTGATTGTTTAATAACATTCCCGATTCAGTTGAGTTCGCTGGGAGCTGCACGTCAACAAGGAGGAGTCTCGGTGTTCCACTGGGTAACAACTGTTGGATCGCAGATGTGACATTCCCCACCAGTTCTGCGGACGGAATAAATATTTACAATTCATGTTGCAAGGGCACTTCAGATGCGGCGGTGGTTCAAATCCAAGGTAGACACAAAGTGCCGGAGAGCACTCGGAGGGACAGGCAGCATCTCTGGAGAAGACGGAAGGGTGACATTTCGGGTCGATACCTACATCAAGACTACAAGATTTAAACAATTGCAAAACATAGAATA
>JAVHYY010000132.1:225000-254175 GCA_035221665.1 Okamejei kenojei
TGAGTGTGTGAGTTTGTGTGTGCGTTAGAGAGAACGTGTATGTGTGTGTTAGAGAGTTTTTGTGTGTGTGTGTGTTAGAGAGAACGTGTATTGTGTATGTCTATGTATGTGGTGTTAGAGAGAATGTACGTGTGTCAGAGAGAAAGTTGTGTGTGGTTGGAGAGAATATGCGTGTGTGTTAGAGAGAATGTGTGTGTGTTGGAGATAATGTGTATGTGGGTGTGTTAGAGAGAATGGGTGTGAGTGTTATAGAGAATATGTGTGTGTTAGAGAGAATATGTGTGTATGTGAGTGTGTGAGTGTGAGTGAGTGTGGGTATTAGAGAGAATATATGTGTGTTAGAGAAAATGTTTGTGTGTGTGCACGCGTGTGCCGCTGTATGTGTGTATGAGTGCCTGTGTGTGTGTGTGTGTGTGGTGTGTGTGTGTGTGTGTGTGTGTGTGTTGTGGTGTGTGTGTGTGTTGTGTGTGTGTTGTGTGGGTGTGTTGTGTGTGTGCGTGTGCTTTCCTCATCTCAGTCCTGAATGGCCTGCCCGTCATTCTTAAACTGGATACAGATAGATCTGCCATGATAGAATGTCGGAGTAGACAAGTAGGGCCGAATGGCCTACGTCTGCTGCAATTTCTTGCGGTCTGAGTTGGGCCTTAGGTCTTGTTTACCAGAAGTATGACTTGGCCGTTCATGGGCGGCGCAGGTATTTTAGCAATTTCCTGTTTCTGCTGCCTGTTCTGTGTTTGTTCCCCTTTCCATGGAAGCTCACACACAAACACACACACACACCATATTTCCTAACTTCCTCATCTTTTGTTTTCCCATCACAACATTTCTCTCCTAATGGCTGACCCCTTAAGAATAAGCGGGCACAGTTTAAAAATAAGGGGTCGGCCATTTGGAACGGAGACGAGGAAACACTTTTTCACCCAGAGAGAAGTGAGTCTGTCGAATTCTCTGCCACAGAGGGCGGTGAAGGGCCGTTCCCTGGATCCAGCTCTCTCTTGAAGTATCCAGAGAATCGGCCTCCACCGCCATCTGAGGCACAGAATTCCACAGACTCACAACTCTCTGGGGGAAAAAGTGTTTCCTCATCTCCGTTCTAAATGGCTGACCCCTTATTCTTAAACTGTGTCCCCTGGTTCTGGACTTCCCCAACATCTGGAACATGGAGATTGGACCATGCTTCTAGCATGTCCAATCCCTTAATATGTTTTAATAAGATCTCCTCTAATCCTTCCAAATTCGAGAGACTACAAGCCAGTTAACTCCATTCTCCTCTGCACTACCTCAATAGCTAGAATGTTGTTCCTCAAAAATGGGGGACCAAAACAGCACACACAATTCTCCAGATGTGGTCTCACTAGGGCCCTGTACAACTGCAGAAGGACCCATTGGGCCGCGTTTGGTACAGATCCCCCAGAACTGTTCCAACACATGCACCCATTAAACACTATTATAGCCCCTGACTCAACTGCCGTATCTGGTAGCTTGTTCCATACTTTGAAGAATGGGTCGACAGGCCTTGTGTTCACTGGAGTTTAAAAGAATGAGGGGGGATCTTATAGGAACAGCAAAGTTTCTTGAGGGATTAGAAAGGATAGATGCATGAACAATGTTCCCCATGTTGGGGGAGTTCAGAACCAGGGGCCACACACATTTTAAAAATAAGGGGTAGGCCATTTAGAACTGAGATGAGGAACACTTGTTCAGGCAGAGAGTTGTGAATCTGTGGAATTCTCTGCCACAGCAGGCAGTGGAGGCCAATTCACTGGATGCTTTCAAGAAAGAGTTAGGGTTAGCTCTTAGGGCTAATGGAATGGGGGAAGCAGGAATGGGGTTACTGTTTTTGGATGATCAGCCCTGATCATATTGAATGGCGGTGCTGCCTGGTAGGGCCGGACGGCCTACTCCTGCACCCTTGTTTTACATTCCTGTGTTTCTATGTTTGACATCCACCACCCTCTGTGAGATAAAGTTGCCCCTCAGGATCCTATTATATATGTGATTGTTATATTGAGTCAGTATGAAGACCCGAAACGTCACCTATCCATGTTCTCCAGAGATGGCTGCCTGATCCGCTGAGATACACCAGTAAGCTGTGCTTAAATTTTATTCCAATGTAGAACGGGCCCATTCATTACTTTCCCTTCCCAATTGGCGAAACATTTTTTTTTTAAATAATAGCTCCGGGAAGAAAATTTCATGGAAGAACTGCAAATGCTTGAAAAATCGAAGGTAGACTAAAAAGCTGGAGAAACTCAGCGGGTGAGGCAGCATCTATGAAGCGAAGGAATAGGCGACGTTTCGGGTCAGCTGAAGTTCAGCTGGTCAGTCTGAAGAAGGGTCTCGACCCGAAACGTAGCCTATTCCTTCGCTCCATAGATGCAGCCTCACCCGCTGAGTTTCTCCAGCTTTTATGGCTGCCTCTCGGAAGAAATTAGTGGGTTACATTACGTTCGCCACGATCGCAACTTTTCTTAAACTTCTACAGGTGCACATAACTTTCTGACTGGTTGCATCGTGGCCTGGTTCGGCAACTTGAACTTTCAGGAGCGAAAAAGAATACTCTCGGAAGATATTAGTGAGTTACAATATAACATTAGTGGGGTGTAATATAAAATTAGTGGGTTACAATATAAAATGCTGTGCGTTCCCCATGATCGCAACTTCTCCTAAAGTTCTACAGATGCACGGTAGAGAGCATTCGGACTGGCTGCATCGTGGCCTGGTTCGGCAACTTGAACTTTCAGGAGGGAAAAAGACTACACAAAGTTATGATACCACCTAGTCCATCATCGGCTCTGACCTCCCCACCGTCGAAGGGAACAATCCTAGTCGCTGCTTCAAAAAGGCAGCCAAAACGATCAAGGACCCACACCCTCATGGCCACACACTCATCTCACCATTGCCATCAGGAAGAAGGTACAGGAGCCTGAAAACTGTAACGTCCAGGTTCAGGAACAGCTGTTCCCCACAGCCATCAGGCTATTAAACACAACATCAAATAAGCTCTGAGCTCTGAACTACAAAATACTATTATTATTAGTTATTTGCACTATTTTATTTTATTTATTGAACTTATTTTTTTCTCTCCCCCCATTATGTAAAATGTCTACATATTCACATATTCTGTTGTGCTGCAGCAAGTAAGAATTTCATTGTCCCGTCCGGGACATATGACAATAAAACACTCTCTTCTCACTCTCTGCATTAAAGGATACGAAGATCACATGAGAAACGACAGACTGGGATAAATCATTGACAATGAACATGGTCAAACTCACCGAGTGCGTGCAGTGTGATGGTCGCTGAGGCTTGAGCGGCGCCGCCTACTGCAGTCGAGTGTCACTGTGTAATCCCCGTTGTCCGACTCGTTCACCGCCCTCAGCACCAGCGACCCGCTGGTGAAGTTTAAATTCACCCGTGACCTGTACTCAGCATCGATCACTCGCCTGTTCCGACCCACGTGGCGATCCTTTTCGATTTGAAATCCCAGGTTCCGCTGGCGATAGCATCTGACGGCCGCACCGTGAACTCCGCGTCTCCCCCGATGCGGACATATAAGTCGCTCTGTGCCGGCTCGACGGTAAACCCCTGCGACCCGCCTGAGGATGAGAAACGCACATGAGAGCGGGGGAAAGCAGGCAATAAACAAAAGGTGCAGGAGTAGGCCATTCGGCCATTCGAGCTAGCACCGCCATTCAATGCGATCATGGCTGATCATCCCAATTAGAACACCGTTCTCCCCATATCCCCTGACTCCGCTATCTTTTGGAGCCCTATCTAACTCTCTCTTGAAAATATCCAGACAACTGGGCCCTCCACCGCCCTCTGAGGCAGAGAATTTCACAGACTCACAACTCTCAGGGTGGAAAAATTGTTACCTCGTCTCCGTTCGAAATGATCGACCCATTATTCTTAAACTGTGTATGGCCCCTCGGTTCTGGACTCCCCCTAACATCGGGAACATGTTACTTTCCTCTAGCGTGTCCAAACACTTAATTATCTTATACGTTTCAATAAGGTCCCCTCTCATCCTACAAAGCCGACCGAACCCATCCTCCGATCCGTTAACTACCTCTCTTTCCCCAGCTCACCTGCCTGTCGTTGGTTTGAGAATTCAGAATGCAGAATGCAGCGAGGGTCCAGGGGAGGTTTACAAGAACGATCCCGAGAATGAGCGGGTTAACATACGACGAGCGTTTGTCGACGCTGGGCCTGTACCTGCAGGAGTTTTGAAGAATGAGGGTGGGGGGGGGGGGGGGGGGGGTGGGGGGGGGGGGGTGGTCATTGAAACTTCACGGAATAGTGAAAGGCCTGGATAGACCGGATGTGGTGAGAATGTTTCGACTAGTGGGAGAGTCTAGGACCAGAGGTGATAGCCTCTGAATGAAATGGCGTTCATTTAGAAAGAAAACAAGGGAGAATGTCTTGGAAGCTGGAGTAACTCAGCGCGTTAGGCAGTATCTCTGGCGAGAAGGAATGGGTGACATTTCAAGTCGAGGCCCTTCTTCAGGTGACGGAGGTGGGGGGGGGGGGGGCAGTGGTTGGTAGAAATATTGAGTCTGTTAGTAGAGTCTGAAGAAGGGTCTTGACCCGAAAGGTCGCGTATTCCTTTTCGCCAGAGATGCTGTCTGACCCGCTGAGTTACTACAGCACTACAGTTCCTCGGTTCTCTACGCAAAACGGGTGTTAAATCCCAGTCCACTTACCTGTTGACACAAAGAGGCAAACGAGGAGCGCGGTGAGCTGACAGCCCGCCATTGGGACGGAGCAGCGCCTCTCTCCGTAGCCAGCGAGGAGTCTGAGCCGCTGTTTGCTGCCGCCGCCGCCCAGATCACTGCTCGAACTCGTCAGAGGGGGCGGCGCATCGGAGGCGGGGGAAAGCTCCGACCTGAGAGAGAGAGAGAGAGGAGAGAGAGAGAGAGGAGAGAGAGAGAGAGAGAGAGAGAGAGAGAGAGGGAGAGAGAGAGAGGTGAGAGAGAGAGAAAGGATGAGGGAGAGAGAGAGTGAGAGAGAGAGAGAGAGAGAGAGAGAGAGAGAGAGATGGTTGAGAGAGAGAGAGAGAGAGAGAGAGAGAAGGGAGGAGAGAGAGAGAGAGCGAGAGAGAGAGTGAAAGAGAGAGAGAGAGAGGGGGGATGAATGAAAGACTACCGCAACCAGAGATCAGTCCTCACTACTATCTACCTCAGAGAGACAGAGCAGATAGAGAGGGAGACTGAGAGATGGAGATAGAGAGACAGGGAAGAGAGAGAGAGAGAGAGAGAGAGAGAGAGAGAGAGACGGAGAGAGAGACAGAGGGGGGAGGGCGGGGGAGAGAGAGGTGAGAGAGGGAGAGAGAGGGCGAGAGAGGGAGAGAGAGGGAGATGAAGAGAAAGAAGAGAGAGAGAAAGAAGAGAGAGAGAGAGAGATAGAGAAAAAGAGAGAGAGAGAGAGAGAGATATACAGAGAGAAAGAGAGAGAGACAGAGAATGGGGGAGAGGGAGGGAGAGAGAGAGGGAGGGAGAGGAGAGAGGGGAGAGAGAGGGAGAGGAAGAGGGTGAGATTGAGAGAGAGACAGGGAGAGAGAGAGAGAACACGAGAGAGAGAGAGAGACAAGAATATAGATACAAGAGACAGAGAGACAGAGACAGAGAGTGAGAGAACAGACAGCTAGATAGACAGGTAGATGGAGACGGAGAGAGAGAGAGAGAGAGAGAGCGGGTGAGAGCGAGAGAGAGAGAGAGAGAGGGTGAGAGAGAGATAGAGAGGGGAGAGAGAGAGAGAGAGAGAGAGTGAGAGAGAGAGAAAGGGGAGAGAGAGAGAAGAGAGAGAGGAGAGAGAGAGAGAGAGAAAAGAGAGAGCGAGAGAGAGAGAGAGAGAGAGAGAGAGATGGAGACGAGAGAGAGAGAGAGAAGAGAGAGAGTGGGGGAAGGAGAGGAAGAAAGAGGGGGGAAGATTGAGGGAGAGAGAGGGAGAGAGAGAGAGAGAGAGAGAGAAAGAGAGAGAGCGCCCGCCCGCCCGCCGCAAGAAGAAAGACAGAAAGAGAGAATGAGAGAAAGAGAAAGAGAAAGAGAGAAAGAGAGAAAGAGAGAAAGAGAGAGAGATAGGGAGGATGAAAGACTTCCTGTAAGTTGCATATTCGTGGACAGTTTCTTCCCAGCAGTTATCGGGTAACTGACTCATCCTACCACAATCAGAGATAAGTCCTCAACTACTATCTACCTCATTGGTGACCCTCGGACTCTCCTTGATCGGACTTTGCTGGCTTGCACTAAACGTTATTCCCTTCATCCTGAATCTGTACACTGTGGAGGGCTCGATTGTAATTCCGCTGACTATACAGCACGCAACAAAAAAGATTTTCACTGTACCAATTACACGTGCCAATAAACCGAAAATAACCGGTTGGCACGTGTAATTGCCGGTAGAGGCCGATTCTCCGGATGCGTTCAAAAGAAAGCTAGATAGGGCTCTTAACGAAAGCTGAGTCAGGGGATATCGGGAGAAGGCAGGAACGGGGTACTGATTGGGGATGATCAGCCATGATCACATTGAATGGCGGTACTGGCACGAAGGGCCGAATGGCCTCCTCCTGCACCTATTATCTATTGTTTATTGTCGACTTGTCTACCCTCGAACTAAAACTAAATCTTTCATTAATGTGTTATATATCTCTCTCCATCACCGTCGATATCTGTGGTTTCCCTTTCATCTGACGCTCTGAAGGGAGAAGGGTCTCGACTTGAAATGCCACCCATTCCTTCTCTCCAGCGATGTGCCTGACCCGCTGAGTTACTCCAGCATTTTGTGTCCATCTTCCGCGTTCACGGATGAAGCTTCCCAAGGGTACACAAAAGGCTGGAGAAACTCAGCGGGTGCAGCAGCATCTAAGGAGCGAAGGAGATAGGCGACGTTTCGGGTCGAGACCCTTCTTCAGACTGGTCAGGTATCAGGGAAACGAGAGATGTAGACGGTGATGTGGAGAGATAAAGAACAATGAATGAGAGATATGATGTCGTAGAGTTGGAGGGAAGGGGATCGCAAACTCGGCGCCTCCCACAGAGGTCCGATTCTTAGTACAACAGCGGCGACCACAGGAGGAAGCTTGTTACTACAAGGATAGACACAAAGTGCCGGGTTAGCTCAGCGGGCAACACTGTCATAGAGTCCTAGAGTGATAGAGTGAGGAAACAGGCCCTTCGGCCAAACTCTCCCACGCCGCCCATTAATGTCCCAACTACACTTGTCCCACTTGCCCGCGTTTGGCCCATATCCCTCCAAACCTGCCCTATCCATGTACCTGTCTAACTACTTCAAGCTGCCAGACGAGGTAGTTGAGGTTGTACCTGTCCAACGTTTTAGAAACAGTTGGACAGGTACATGGATAGGACAGGTTTGGAGCGATATAGTTTGGAGGGATATTTCTACAAACCTGTCCTGTCCATGTACATGTACAACTTAAAAGTTGGGATAGTCCCAGCCTCAACTACCTCCTCCGGCAGCTTGTTCCATACACCCACCACCCTTTGTGTGAAAAAGTTACCCCTCAGATTTCTGTTAAATCGTTTCCCTTTCACCTTGAACCTATGTCCTCTGGTCCTGGATTCCCCTACTCTGTGCAAGAAACTCTGTGCATCTACCCGATCTAATCCTATCATGATTTTATACAACTCTGTAAGATCGCCCCTCATCATCGGCGCTCCAAGGAATATTGTCCCAGCCTGCCCCAACCACCCTCTGTAGCTCACACCCTCTTTTCCTGGCAACATCCTTGTAAACATTTTCTGAACCCTGTCAAGCTTGACAATATATGTCCGATAACACGGTGCCCAGAACTGAACACAATATTCTAAATGCGGTCTCACCAACGTCTTTACAACTGCACATGACCTCTGCATCTTTGGTGAACTGTCATAGGTGATGTTCCGTGATGGCGACCAGCTCCAGACAGATTTTACGACTGAGGGGGGAGGCTGAATGAGATGTGGATGCAGGACAAAGCCAGTCAATGCTAAAAAAGGACAAAGTGCTGGAGTAACTTAAAAACGTGTTAGAATGTATTTCAGACGCTGTAATATAGGTATTCCTAAGGACTTATCCTTCCTCCAATCCGCCCCCCACCGCCCCCACCCCCCCCCCTACGTTCAGTCTGAAGAAAGATCCGACTCGAAACGTTATATTCTCCAGAGATGCTGCCTGACCCGCGGAGTTACTCCAGCACTTTGTGTCCGTCTGCTGGGGTAACTCAGCGGGTCAGGCAACATCTCCAGGGAACATGGACAGGCGACGTTTCTGGTCGAGGCTCTGCGGGCGGCACAATATGTCAGGCCCTCTCGCCAGGATGATTGGACTTTCGGCGTCGGAACGAAAGAAGACTCTCAGCGGCCTAGGGGTCCCACTCGGTCAGTTCCTAGCTGAGCTATATGCGACTATAACAACACTTGAAGGACATTTGGACAGGAACACACAAAATGGTGGAGTAACTCAGCGGGTCAAGCAGCGTCTCCGGAGAGAAGGAATCAGGAGGACAAGGGCCAGACGCGGGCAGGTGGGACATGTGTCGGTGGGACATGTTGGCCGTTGTGGGAAAGTTGGGCAGAAGATGTCTGTGTCTGTGCTGTGTGAATCTGTGCCTGACGCCGTGAGTGTATAGGTGGCGGGGGAGGTGGGCGGGGGGGGGGGGGGGGGGGGTAGCTGTCAGTAGCGGGTCCAATCATCTGCGGCGCCGCCTTTCCCCTTCTTTTTGTGTGTGGCGTGCATAGCCTAAAGTTGTCGGACAACTTGTTGTATTTGAACTAATTTAACATAACATAATTATTAATACCCTTATTCAGGGGAAATTCAGATGTGAATGTGCACGCCGGGTTGATTTTATTTGTCGAAACAGGGCGGACCACGCGATGGTTGCAATCTCCCACCCCGGCGCCGCCTTTGACTGGACTCCAGTCAGCTGAAGCTGAAAGCAGGAATCGCGGCTCAGTATGTGAGTGTCACCGAGACGGATGCTGCTCGCAGGGGATGGCGCTGCTGCCACTGACCGCGCTCACCTTTTGCCTCGTCATATCCACGGGTGAGCGTCGCTCTCTCAGATCGACACAGGGGTAGTTTGTCGCCGAGCGGGTCGCGGGGAACGGTAGAATTCAATTCAAACCAACTGTAGACACGGGCTGGGGTAAGAGTGGATATGGAGAGGATGTTTCCACTTCGTGGGGGAAGTCTAGAACCAGAGGGCACAGCCTCCAAAGGGTTAATAATGATGAGGTAACGGAATTAACATGATGAGCGTTTGTGGGCACTGGGCCTGTACTCGCTGGAGTATAGATGGACGAGGGGGATCCTCAGTGAAAATTACAGCAGAGTCTAAGGCCTGGATAGAGTGGATGTGGAGAGAATGTTTCCACTAGTGGGAGAGTCTAGGACCAGAGGTGATAGCCTCTGAATGAAATGGCGTTCATTGAGAAAGAAAACAAGGGTCGCAGGGGTTTACCGTCGAGCCGGCACAGAGCGACTTATATGTCCGCATCGGGGGAGACGCGGAGCTCACGGTGCGGCCGCCAAGTGCTATTTCCAGCGGAACCTGGGGTTTCAAATCGAAAAGGATCGTCACCTGGGTCGGAACAGACGAGGTGATCGATGCTGAGTACAGGTCACGGGTGAATTTAAACTTCACCAGCGGGTCGCTGTTGCTGAGGTCGGTGAGCGAGTCGGACAGCGGGGATTAAGAGTGACAGTCGCTACAGTAGGCGGTGTCCAAGCCTCAGTGACCATCACACTGCAGGCATTCGGTGAGTTGACTCCCATCTTGTTCAATCATTAACTCTCGAATTATTATTGCCATTTCGTTCTTGCGGCGAATGGAAGATGTGCGCAGAATGCTGGCGTAACTCAGCGGGACAGGCAGCATCTCTGGGGAGTAGGGAGGAGTGACGATTCGGGTCGAGCCACTTCGAACGGTACTTGAAGTTATATTGAGTGGTGTGGAAAGTGGTACGCGTGTTAACTTACTCCAACGTGTTGAGGTGTGTTTAAGCATAATCGCTGTTTGTTTATCACCCTGCTGGAATTGTATTTATCAGTATTTCCTTCTTCACCGTTGACCTGTGGTGACTTGATTTTATCTTCCACCTTTATAGACAAGAGCCAATATACAACAGGTCACGAATAGACTTTTCGGCCCTTCGTGCCAGCACCGTCATTCACCGTGATCATCCCCATTCAGTATCTCGATCCTGCCTTCTCCCCATATCCCCTGACTCCGCTATCTTTAAGAGCTCTATTTTCCCATTTGTTCCATTTGTTTCCGCTCCACGGTATGGACATTGATTCATCTAAATTCAAGTAACCCTTACATCGTTTTGAGTTTTGCCTCTCCCCTCTTCAGATCTGTCCAATAGGAAGTTTCAAAAAACACTTCTGCCCCATTTGGGTTCTGTTCTGTTTTTTGCCGAAACGGATTGGCTTGAACAGGGGGCAAGAGATGTTTGGGGCTTGATCTGGGTTTAACATTACGTTTGGATTTATTTCTCTCATGTGTTCCGAGCTACAGTGAAACACTTTGTTTTGCACACTTCCAATCAGTTGATATAACATCACAGGTTCACCAACACCTCCTCCAACCTCATCTACTGCATCCACCGTTCCAGGTGTCAAATTTTCTACATCGGTGAGACCAAGCGCAGGCTTGGCGGTCGCTTCACCCAACACCTCCGCTCCGTTCGCAATAACCAACCTGATCTCCCGGTGGCTCAGCACTTCAACTCCCCCTCCCATTCCCAATCTAGCCTTTCTGTCCTGGGCCCCTCCATTTCGCTTCGGCAGTTTACACCCCAGCGGTATGAACATTGTCCTCCAATTTCAGACAGTCCGTGCCTTCTCCCTCTGTCCCTGTCCCCCCCCTCCCCACTTCTCCCACAAGTCCTACTGTCTCGGGCCTCTTCCTTTCTTTTTCCCGCTCCCATCCCCCCCCCCCCCCCCCCCCCCCCCCCCACCCCCCCCCCCCCCCCCCACCCCCCGGGGCCTGCGCCTGGTCCCACCGATTTGGAGCAGTTTGACACCTAAACTTCAACCTTGTTTGTTCTCTCCACCCATGCTGGCAGTTTCCAACTTTTCAGCTTCTGCGATCTCTGAAGCCAGATGTGTGAAGTATTCTGGAGGGTATTAGTTAGTGGTCGCGGGGTGATCCATGCCGGTAATGAATCATCTCGCTGTGTTTTTAACAGAACCCCGTCTCTCAGCCTGTCATCACATCCAATGACCCCCGCCCTGTAGAACACAATGACACGGTGACTTTAGCGTGCGCGGCGACGGGCACGGATGTCTCATATTCCTGGTCCCAGGAACGGCCTGGCGCTTCAGCCCTGGCGGCCGGTGGTCTTGAGTAACGGCAACCGCGCTCGTCACCATCTCCGGCGTGCTCAGATCGGACAAGGAGTTCACCTGCACTGGGTCCAACCCGGTCAACACAACACCAGCGAGCCATTCCTTCTCTCGAAACGCCAGCTGCAAGTGGTCACCACGGTGGCGGTGCGATCTAATGACGGTCGCTTCCTCCATCGTCCCAATCAAGGAGGCGCGGGGACTGGATGCGGGGGACAATGGGCTTTGAGACAACAATCTCTGCCAATAATCTCACTGGTCCACGAGGGGAATGGATGATGATTCTTCCCCAAAGATCACAGAGTGCAGGAGTAACTCAGCGGGGCAGGCAGAAACTCTGTGGAGAACGTGGACAGCTACAAAGTGCTGGAGTATCTCACCGGGGCAGGCAGCATCTCTGGAGAACGTGAACAGGTGCAAAGTGCTGGAGTAACTCACCGTGGGCAGGCAGCATCTCTGGAGAACGTGAACAGGTGCAAAAGTGCTGGAGTATCTCACCGGGGCAGGCATCATCACTGGAGAACATGGAGAGGTGACCATAAAGGCATTAGGACTTTAGAGATACTGCGTGTAAACAGGCTCTTCGGCCCACCGTGTTGGCACCGACCAGCGATTACCCTGTCGGGACAATTTACTATTGTTACCAAACCCTTTAACCGAGTGTGGGGGGGAAACCGGAGCACCCAGAGAAAATCCCACGCAGGTCACGGGGAGAACGTGGAAAGTGCGTACACACGTCACCCGAGGTCAGGATCGAACCCGGGTCTTTGCGCTGTGAGGCAATAACTCTACCACTGTGCCGCCCAGGGTCACCATTTCCAGACTGAAGAAGGGTCACATTTCCATGTTATCCATAGCTTTCCCCCGATCCGTTGAGTACTCGGCACTTTTGTACCTGTCCACGTTCTCCACAGAGATTTTGCCTGACCATCTGAGTTACTCCAACACTTTGTACCTGTCCAGGTTCTCCACAGAGATGTTGCCTGACCATCTGAGTTACTCCAACACGTTGTACCTGTCCAGGTTCTCCACAGAGATGTTGCCTGACCATCTGAGTTACTCCAACACTTTGTACCTGTCCAGGTTCTCCACAGAGATGCTGCCTGACCATCTGAGTTATTCCAGCACTTTGTACCTATACGTGTTCTCCAGAGATGCTGCCCGACCCGTTGAGCTACTGCTGGAATGTTGTGTCCATTTGTGTATGGACCAGCATCTGCAGTTCCTTGTTTCTACAAGAGCATTCTACCGTTCCATTTGTCAAACCATTTTGCAATGGGCAGCGTCTAAATTCCACCTCAGCCCATCGCCCCACGGATCACAGTCCTTCTGATTCTCTGGGTGCTATTTCTCGGTCATTTGCTTGGTCTCCTCGTTGCTCTTCGGAAGGTTTGGAAACAATTTCTGTCTCAGACCTTCGGGGCGTGCCGGCAAGTAAACTCAAAGAAATCTGTCGCCAAAAATTAAGGCAACATCTGACACATTATCAAACTAATCTTAGGTCCGCCAGCGCGCCAACGTCAGTGACGCCCCATGAAGGTTTCCACCGAGATCTTTACAGGCAACGCTGGGCGTACACGGAGGTCGTCTTCAGTCCCAACTGGGAAGATACAATACAATGCAATACTTCCTGTTACCGAACCCCTCGCGTGGCTAGACTTTCCAGATGATTTTCCCGATTCATCCATCCGTGAAGAACATTTACATCTGCGTACAGATGAGTGTAGAAGTTTGCGAGGTCGTGCTGCAGTTGTACAAGAATGATGTCGAGGACGCATTTAGAGTATTGTGTTCAGTTCCAGGCACCGTGTCAAAGGGCGGCAGAGAAGATTTAACGCGGATGTCGCCAGAGTCGAGGGGCCAGAGCTACAGGGGAAGGGTTGGGGCAGGGCTGGGACTCGATTCCTTAGAGCGCAAGGAGGATGAGGGATGATCTTCTAGAAGTGTATAAAATCACGAGAGGAATAGATCAGGTAGTGGCCTCACAGTCTCTTGCTCAGAGTGGAGGAATCAAGGACCAGAGGACATAGGTTTCAGGTGAAGGGGAAAAGATTTAATAGGAATCTGATGGGTAGTTTTTTTCACACAGGGACGTGGTGGGTGCATGGAACCAGCGGCCGGAGGAAGTAGTTGAGGTCTCTCCACTAGTGGGAGAGGTCTAGGACAAGAGGGCACAGCCTCAGAATTAAAGTACGTTTCCTTTAGGGAGGAGGAAAAATGTACATTGGGTAGATACAAAATGTTGGAGTAAGCTAGCGGGACAGGCATTATCTCTGGAGAGAAGAATTGGTGGCCTTTCGGGTCGAGGCCCTTCTCCTCGGGCTGTCAGAGGGTGGTGAATCTGTAGGATCCATTCCCACATACGGCTGTGCGTGCCCACTCGATGGACAATTTGAAGGCAAAGATAGAGGTAGATTCTTGATTAGTTTAGGGGTTGTGGGGATGAAGGCAGGAGACTGCGGTTAGGAGGGAGAGATAGATCGGCCAAGATTGAATGGCGGAGAAGACGTGATGGGCCGAATGGCCTAATTTTGCTCTCGTATCACTGATGAAGATGAAATTGGATAGACATAAAATGCGGGAGTAACACAGCGGGCAGGCAGCATCTCGCATCATTTAACTCTAGAGGGATTGTTTCCATTCCTATGCCCTGTAGACTAGTCTGGTGTGGCCTCGGTCTAGTGTCTGTCTGCTTCCGTCTAGTAGTCGCCTGGTGGCGGGATGGAGATTTCCTTTCGCAGCCCATAACGCTCGCCCCCTCCCCCCCTAATGGAAGGAAGTCTGCAGACTCCACTCTGAATTTTTTTTCTAGACGGACCGGAAAGTGTTAATATCTCCGTCAGAGCCCCGAGCAGGGCTGCTCACATCTCTGGCACGAACCCGTCTCTCACCTGTTCTGCTGTTTCGAAACCCGCCCCAGAAATATCAATGGCTCTTCAATGGGCTGTTCCAACATAGTGGGCAGCAACTAGAGCGTTGCGGGCCGTTGGCGTCAATGACACGGGAAGCTACACCTGCCAGGTTGTTTAACAACACTGTGACCAAAAGGTCAAGTTCCTCTTCGCGAAAACATCGCCGTCATAGGTGAGTATTAAGTCTACGGAAGTTGTGAGGTCTTGTTGCAGTTGTACAAGACGTGGTCTGTCCACACTCAGAGTATTGTGTTCAGTTTCTGGGCACCATGTTGTAGGAAATATATAATAGACAATAGGTGCTGGGGTAGATCATTCGGCGCCCTTCGAGCTAGCACCACCATTCAATGTGATCACAATCAGTACCCCGTTCCTGCCTTCTCCCCATAGCCCCTGACTCCGCTATCGTTAAGAGCCCTATATAGCTCTCTCTTGAAAGTATCCAGAGAACCGGCCTCCACCGACCTCTGGGGCAGAGAATTCCACAGACTCACAACTCGCTAAGTTATGTTATGCTGCGATGGCAGGAATGAAATGAGAGAATGGCCAGGGTGGCGCGGGTCTCTGATCATGCTGGCTGTCCTGTTGAGGCAGCGCCTCTTGTAGATGGTCAGTATATGTGATGAAACCTTTGCTGTGGGGAGGTTCAGTACCTGTGATGGGACCTTTGCAGGTGGGGAGGTCAGTTTCTGTGATGGACCTTTGCTGGTGGGGAGGTCAGTACCTGTGATGGGCCTTTGTAGTTGGGGAGGTCAGTACCTGTGATGGACCTTTGCAGGTGGGGAGGTCAGTTTCTGTGATGGACCTTTGCTGGTGGGGAGGTCAGTTTCTGTGATGGACCTTTGCTGGTGTGGTGGCCCCTTGTGCAGGTCAGTTTCTGTGATGGACCTTTGCTGGTGTGGAGGTCAGTTTCTGTGATGGACCTTTGCTGATGGGAGGTTAGTATCAGGTGTGATGGACCATTGATGGTGGGGCGGTGGACAGTAATGGTGGGTAGGGAAAGTACCTGTGATGGACTGGGCAGTGTCCACCATTGTCTGGTTTGGCTTGGGAAGAAGCTGATCCTGAACCTGGACGCCAGTTTCCTCTAACACGTACTTATTCCGCACTGTCCCCATCTTTAATTAATCCATCATCTTCTGGGTTTTGTTCCTTGCTCAACTGTGCACTAAACCTCCCTGTGTTTTTAACAAGAGCCTGTATCCACACCCAATATCACCTCCAATCCAGCAGCTTCATCGAATACAATGGCACCGTGATCTTGACCTGCGTCGCTGCAGGCACTGACAGTCTCTTACAACGTGGCTTGAAGACAATAGCGTGATACCTAACGGCGGCAGGTTGGAACTGAGTCGCCTCTAACACCACACTCACCATTACCGGAGTGTTTGCGGGGTGGACGGGCCGTTCTCTTGCCGGGCCTCCAACCCGCTTAGCGCGGAGACAAGCGAGCCGCTCCATCTCAATGTATTTTGTAAGTGGCCGGGCCATCATTCAACACGTGTTACCAGTCCTGCTGAGCGAGATGATTCGGGGGAGAGAGGGAGTGAGAGGTTGGGGGGGGGGGGGGGGGTGGCATTGGGGAAAAGCGCATCACATGGATAAACTCTTTCAATATAGAGATATGTGAGGTGTTGCTCTTTGGGCCGTCCAATAAGGGCAGGACCTACACAGAGAATGCTCGGCCTCTGCGTAGTGTTGTAGAGCAGAGGGATCTTGGAGTACAGGTGCATGGCTCTATAAAAAGGTCGAGTCGCAGGTAGATAGGGTGGACAAAAAGGCTTTGGGTACATTGGCCTCCATCAGTCAGAGTATTGAGTAGAGAAGTTGGGAGGTCATGTAGCAGTTGCATAAGATGGTGGTGAGACCACATTTAGAATATTGTGTTCAGTTCTGGGCGCCGTGTTATAGGTAGAATATTGGCAAGCTTGAAAAGGTGAAGAGAAGATTTACGAGGATGTTGCCAGGTCCGGAGAGTGTGAGCTATAGGGAGGGCTTGGGGCAGGCTGGGTTCTATTCCGTGGAGCGCAGGAGGATAAAGGGATAGCAATAGATGTGTACAAAATCACGAGAGGAATATATCGGATAGGTGCACAGAGCCTCATGCCCAGAGAAGGGGAATCGAGGACCAGAGGACGTAGGTTTAAGGGGAAGGGGAAAAGATTTCATAGGAATCTGAGAGGTGTATTTGTCACACAAAGGGTGGTGGATGTATGGAACACGCTGATAGAGGAGGAATGTGAAGTATGGACTATTGCATCGCAACGTTTTAAGAAACAGACAGGTACATGGATAGGACAGGTTTGGAGGGATATCGACCAAACGCAGGCAGCTGAGACTAGTGTAGCTGGGACGTGTTGGCCGCTGTGGGCAAGTTGGGCCGTGGGGACTGTTTCCACACTGTATAAAGTTATGACTCTATCACTGTAAGTCTAGGCCCAAAGAGTTCTGGTCCGCCGGAGGAAAGGCGAGTTCGATTCTCAGTTCGGCTCTTGTAGAATAAAATCCATAACTTCAGAAATTATTGTTCCCACCTCTCATGATAGAAACTTTAGCTCCAAACTCCAGCAACTATAAACATTATAGACGGGAGTCAGAGGCGGGGAGAATGGGGTTCGGAGGGAGAGATAGATCAACTATGATTGAATGGCGGGGTAGACCCCCTTGATGGGCCGAATGGCCTAATTTACTCTTAGCCCTTATCATCGTATGAACCCGGAAAATAGTGACTAGTTGGGATCGAGAGGAACGGGGGGAATTGAGTTGTAGGAAGGAACTGCAATGGTGATGTACATGGAAGATAGACACGCAAACAATGCTGGAGCAACTCAGCGGAACAGGCAACAGCGCTAGAAAGAGGGTAATGGATGTGGATAGGATGTTTCCGCAAGTGGAGTGTCCAGGACTAGAGGTTATAGCCTTGGAATTAAAGGATGTTCTTTTTTTAGGTAGCAGGTGGAATTTCTTTAGTCAGAGGGTGGTGAATCTGTGAAATGCATTGCTACAGAAGGCTGTACAGGCCTAATCATGACATGAGAATTAAGGGACAGACGTAAGTTAGGGGTAACGTGAGGGGGAACTTCTTCTTATACTCAGAGGGTGGTGGCTGTGTGGAATGAGCTTCCAGCAGAAAGTGCTGGAGGCAGGATCGATTTTAACATTAAAAGTAAAGTGGATAGGTATATAGACGTGAAGGGAATGGAAGGGTATGGTCTGAGTGCAGGTAGATGGGACTAGGGGAAAACAAATGGTCGGCACGGACTGGAAGGGCCGAGAGGGCCTGTTTCCGTGCTGTAATTGTTATATGATTATATGGTTAATTAAAGTGGATAATATATAAGGCAGAGACAGGCAGATTCTTTATTAGTACGAGTGTCAGGGGTTATGGGGAGAAGGCAGGAGAATGGGGTTAGGAGGGGGAGATAGATCAGCCGTGATTGAATGGCGGAGTAGACTTGATGGGCCGAATGTCCCAATGCTTCTCCCTATCGCTTATGAACGTATCATTGGGCCGCTGGCATTCATACAAAGAGCAAGCATTGTAATACCCTCCACTCAGCTGGACTTGTAATAAATTCCACCTGACTGTTGTGGGTCTGCCCTGCAAATACACAACTTGGCTTTGCCACGAATTTACTCTCTGCGTCTTTCTGCACAATCCAAAACCAATTGCAAACATTTCCGATTCAAAAATCTATAACATTATTTTTATTCAATCAATTGTGATCCATACTTTCCAGGCATAAGTCTGGATGCTTTCGGGTTGAAAAGAGCCATGGACATATTTTGAAGTAACACAAAAACATAGAAAAAGCTGTAGGAGTGGACCATTCGGCGCTTCAAGCCAGCAACGCCATTCAATTTGATCACGGCTGATCATCCAAAATCATACACCAACCCCCGTTCCCATGCCTTCTCCCCATTTCCCTTGATTCCATTAGGCCTAAGACCTAAATCTAACTCTCTCTTGAAAACATCCAGTGAATTGACCTTTCCACTGCCTTCTATGCAGTGACTTTCAACAAGATCACAACTCTCTGGGAGAAAATGGTTTTCCTCATCTCAGTCAAAAAATGGCCGACCCCCTTATTCTTAAAAACTGTGAACCGGTTCTGGACCTCCGCAGAAATGGAGAGCATTTTCTTCTGAAACTAGCCTGTCCAATCCCCTAAGAAGTTTATGTTTCCAGAAGATCCCCTATCATCCTAATCTCCAGTGAATAAAAAAAATTAGAAGCCCAGGAGATCCATTCTTTCATCATATTTCAGAGAGAGGATCTTATAAATATGTGTAAAATATTTAAGGGATTCGACAGAGCCGATGCAGGAAAAATGACCCTCATGTTGGGGAGTCTAGAACATGGGTCACAGTTCAAGGATAAAGGGGGGGGGGGGGGCATTTAGGACGAGACGAGGAAAAACATTTTCACCCAGAGAGTTGTGAATTTGGGGAATTCTCTCCTACAGAAGGCAGTGGAGACCAATTCACTGGATGTTTTCAAGAGAGAGTTAGATACAGTTCTTAGGGCTAACGGAATCGAGAGATATGTGGGGAAAGCAGGAACGGGGTACTGATTTTGGATGATCAGCCATGCTCATATTGAATGACGGTGCTGGCTTGAAGGGCCAAATGGTCTATTCCTGCACCTGTTTTCTGTGTGTCTATGTTTACTGTTCGATGATCGATGTTCTAATTTATGTGCTTATGTTTCTGCATAGTATCGTCGTGTGTCTTGTTGATTTACCAGGTACATCGGTCGCCGTGTTGGTGAGCGCTTCATACGGTTGATGGGCCACTCTCCCTACTCCCGCTCCCCCTCACCCTTTCCCCCTTTCCCTTCTCCCTCTTCCTCGCATTCACCGCAATCCCTCGTTCTTTTGTCTCTTTGTGCCTTCGTTGTAGACGGGCCGGATCTTCCGATTATAATTCCTGATCCCGACACCCCTGCTTACACTTCCGGGACCGACGTCACTTTAAAAAACCTGTTCTACAGAGTCTACAACCAGCTGCCGTGTTGAGGTGGTTCCGTCAACGGTGACTTGGTCCAGAGTGGAGCCCAACTCACCTTTCCCAATGTTTCCAATGAAGACATTGGGAGTTATGTCTGTCAGGCCTTTAACAATATGGACCAGAAACGGTACCGCGCCTCATCAATACTAATCGATGTTCAAGGTAGGACAACATTGCTTTAATTCGCTTGTCGTCGATTGCATGTTGATGACGAATCACTTGATTTAATTTGATCTAAGGCGGCAAAAAATGAATCAAAATATGTCAATCAACTATAGTGATTTTTTCATATTGTACGAAATAATGTTGAATACACAAATCCACCTCGAGATTTCGTCGCTGTTGACAGACAATAGATATTAGGTGCAGGAGTAGGCCATTCGGCCCTTCGAGTTACTGTGATAAGAAACAGAATTAGGCAATTCTGCCTGTCAAGGCTTTCGATCATGGCTGAATCTATCTCTCCCCATCCGAACCCCCCCATTGACCAGCATTCCCCCCCCCCCATCCCCCCCCGATACCCCCTGACAGCCGCACTAATCAACAATCTATCTATCTCTGCCTTAAATATATCCTTATATCCACCGACTTGTGGCCTCCACTGCCAAATTCTTAAGGGTTGGGACAGGCTAGAATGCAGGATGATTGCTCCCGATGTTGGGGAAGTCCAGGGCAAGGGGTCACAGCTTAAGGATAAGGGGGAAATCCTTTAAGAAAGACCAGAGATGAGAAGGATTTTTTTCACACAGAGAGTGGCGAGTCCTCTGGAATTATCTGCCACAGAAGGAAGTTGAGGCCAATTCATTGGCTATATATTAAGAGTGAGTTGGATGTGGCCCTTGTGGCTAAAGGGATCAGGGGGTAATGGAGAGAAGGCAGGTACAGGATACTGAGTGGGATGATCAGCCATGATCATATTGAATGGTGGTTGCTGGCTCGAAGGGCCGAATGGCCGCTACTCCTGCCCCTATTTTCTATGTTTCTATGTTTCTATGTATGTGGCAAAAAAAATCCCACAGCTTCACATCGTCTGAGTAAAGAAATTCATCCTTTGCTAAAAGAACGTCCTGTAATTCTGAGGCAGTGACCTCTGGTCCTAGATCCTGCCTGTCCACAAGTGGAGACTCATCTCCAAAATCTATCACGGCTACAATCCTTTATGATACATTTTAACATTCCCCAAATATTAAGCATGAGCTTGGCGCCCTTAATGACCCTGGATATGCAAAACAAAACAAAACGCGCTGTGTATAGTCACAGGTGAGAATAACGTATCTATTCAAATCATAATAATTGCAGAACACAGGTATGTTAGATCTTGGGAGGTCATGTTACAGTTGTAACTCGACTTCCGGTCAGACCCATTTAGAGTATTGTGTTCAGTTCTGGGTACCATGTTATATGAAAGACATTGTCAAGTTTGAAATGGTCAGAAAAGGTTTACGAGGATTTGCCAGGACTTGAGGTGAGAGCTATAGGGAGGGGGTCAAATAGGCTGGTCTCGAAGGGGTCAAATGGCCTGTTCCTGCACCTATGTTTTATGTGGGGGGTTTCTCAAAAAGCTGGAGAAAACTCAGCGGGTGCAGCAAGCATCTAAGGAGCTAAGGGATAGGCGACGTTACGGGTCGAGACCCTTCTTCAGACTGGTCAGGGATCAGGGAAAACGAGAGATATAGACGGTGGATGTGGAGAGATAAAGAACAATGACTGAAAGATATGAAAAAAAGTATCGATGATAAAGGGAACAAAGCCATTGCAAGCTGTTTGTGGTGTGAAAAATGAGAAGGCTAGTGCGACTAGGGTGGGGGAGGGCGATAGAGATAGAGGGAATGCCAGGGCCCGAGGCTGAGGGAGAGGTGGGAAGGGGAGGAGACTAGCAAGGGTTAAAACAGAATTGAGAAAATTCAATGTTCAAGCCCCCAAAGGATGCAGACTCCCCAAGCGGAATATGAGGTGCTGTTCCACCAACTTGCGGTGTTGCTCACTCTGGCCGTGGAGGAGGCCCAGGACGAGGAGGTCGGATACGGAATGGGAGGGGGGAGTTGAAGTGCTGAGCCACCGGGAGGTCGGGTTGGTTTTTTTGCGTACCGAGCGGAGCTGTGTGTCCATATTTCTCTATGCTCTGCCATGTTTTAAATCTTTAGTCTGAAGATGGGTCTCTCGAACCCCCCGAAATGCCACCCATTATCCTTCTCTCCAAGATGCCGCCTCTCTCGGTTGAGTTGCTCCGGCACTTTTGGGTCTACCTTGGATTTGAACCGGCATCCGCAGTTCCTTGCGACATGGCGTTTTAACTATTTATTCCTTCCGCAGAACTGGTGGGGAATGTCAATCTGCGATCCAACAATTCTTAAACCGGTGGAACACCGAGACCCCGTCTTGTTGACCCTGCGGGGCTCCCAGGGAACTCAACTGAAGCGGGAATGGTTATTCAACACTCAACCCATCCGCAGAATGACAGGATAACTATATCCGGAGCACACTCTGCTCATCGACCCAGTGAGCAGGCCGACGCAGGGATGTTTCAAAAATGCATCGTAAGCAATGGACTGAACAACGGCAGCGCGGAGACCTACCTGAATGTTTTCTGTAAGTAATAGAGAGGCTGAGGCATTCCTAGTCTTTTAGATTTAGCGATAGGGCGGCCACGGTGGCACAGCGGTAGAGTTCAAAGTCAAAAGTGTTTATTAAGACATATAACCATATAACAATTACAGCACGCGGAAACAGGCCCTCTCGTCCCTTCCAGTCCGTGCCGACCATTTGTTTTCCCCTAGTCCCATCTACCACCTGCACTCAGACCATAAACCCCTCCATTCATTTCTTCCCTTTTCCCCTTCACGTCCATAACCTATCCACTTTACTTTTAAATGTTAAAATCGATCCTGCCTCTCCACCACTTCCCCCCTGCTGGAAGCTCATCCACCACACAGCAGCCACCACCCTCTGAGTAAAGACGTTCCCCTCACGTTACCCCTAAACTTCTGTCCCTAAATAAATATTTCTCATTGTCATGCCCCTCTTGTTTGAATCTTATCCCTGCCCTCAATGGGAAAAGCTTATCCCACGTCAACTCTGTCTATCCCCTTTCATCATTTTAAAGAAGAACTCAATCAAGTCCCCCCTTAACCTTCTGCGCTCCGAACGGAATTTAAAGACCTAACTCTTGTTCACCTTTCTCTGTAACATAGTTGCTGGAAACCCAGGCAACATTCTAGTAAATCTTCCTCCTGTAACTCTCTCTATTTTGTTGACATCCTTCCTATAACTAGGCGACCAAAATTGTACACCATACTCCAGAATTGGTCTTACCAATGCCTTGTACAATTTTAAACATACTTCCCTACTCCTATATTCAATGCTCTGATTTAAAAAGGCCAGCACATAAACCAAAGGCTTTCTTTACCCACCCTATCTACATGCAGTTATTCGATTCCACCTTAAGGAGCAGGGAACTTTACCGCACAGTCAGAGGATCATTCAATGAGTGAAAGATATGTAAAAACTAGATCCTTTCTTTTGTGGTTGTTAGTTTATTGGGGGAGAAAGAATAGAGATAGAGGGTATGCAGGGCCCGAGGGCTGTAAAAAAAAAACAAAAGGGGAGGAAGGGAACAGCAAGGTCCTTGAGAAATTCAGGACAACCTTCCCCAAACGGAATGAGGGTGCATCGCTGGGGGGGCGGCGCGGGGGAGCTTGCGGTGTTGCCTCACTTAGGAGGCACAGGACCGAGAGGTTTCTGGGAGGGGGCGATTTGAGAGTGCATAGCACAGGTCGGGGTTGGACAGAACAATAGCCCGAGCGCGAGTAAGCAACACCGATATAGTATCGAATACAATTATATACTTAATTTACAATTCACATTGCTTGGGTGCCCTGAATGGGACAAGTGTGGCCAATGGCGGTTGCCCGGTAATAAGGAGGTAAGAGGGAGGGGTGGGAGGAAGAAAGGCAAATTAATAAAGTGCAATATACTGATGGAGGGGTATTAATGTTCCGGCTGGTGGGGTGCAGAGTTTTGTCCATCTTACAATTCTTGATCCCTTTAACACTATTCACCGCTTATTTTTTTTGTTTTGCATATCTTTCACTCATTGTATCCCTTATCGTTTTAATCAATCCTCTCCGTGGAAGTAGTAGAAAACGTCCGGCCTATTCCTGAACTGCGGGTTCGTTGCATAAAAAAAACCAGTTCTCAGGCCTCTGTACTTTCTACCGAAGGTACAATTAACACTTAAAAACACCACCTTAATTAATTACATTAATAAAGCAGGGAGTTGCTGACTTACTTATTGGAATATTGCCTGAACGCGTAGCGGAGGCTCCTTACCCTTTCCTACCACGGGTTCAATCCCGACCACGGGTGCCAACGGGTGTCTGCAAGGAATTTGTACGTTCCCCCCATGACCTGCTTGGGATATTCGGAGATCTTCGATTTTCCTCCTCCTCCCCCACACTCCAAAAAACGTGCAGGTTGTCCAAAGACGCACAGGTTCGTAGGTTAATTGGGCTTGGTGTATGTATACAATGGCACCCTGGTATGTGTAGGACGGTGTTAGTGATCACTGGTGGGGCCGGACTGGTGAGGGCTAAAAACGTAAACTAATGTATGAAAACGTACACCTCCCAATCATGAACCTGTTTTATAATGACCATATTCCCTTCTTCCCCTCCTAACCTAAGGCAAAAAACGACGAAATTTTCGTTTTCTTTTGGTAGAGCACATAACATTGTGGAGTAACTCAGCGGGATGTTGAGTAAATTAGGCAGGACAATCTCTGGGGACAAGAATGGGTGACGTTACGTTCCACACCGAACTTCCTTCAACTCTTCTTTCAAAAGCGATTGATCTATTTTATTTTCCGCAGACGGCGGGTGGGAGCCGGGGCCGGAGAGGTCCGGATTCTATAACGCCGGCACCGGTTGTGGCGATGGTTATGGCTCGAGTCTGGGACGTTGACCTGCCTCGCCCTCTCATCAGAACCGGGAGGTGAATATCAATGGCACAGACCGCGAGCAGCAGCTGCCTGCTACAAAAACGGGGGCAGGAGTACCCTTAGATTCAGTCAGAAGGAGCTCGGCAAACAGCGGGAGCGGAAAATTACATTGAACACTCTGGTCTTTAACCACATCACCAGAGGAGCAGTCGTTCTCACACACCGTGCAGGTAACCGCCACAGGTAAGTCACCAGTGTGTATGTACTATGCGTTCCCTGTAGCTTAGTTTAGAGAAACCAGCGTGGAACAGTCGTCCCACGAGCATAGAAACATAGAAAAATAAAATGGTGTGCAGCAGTAGGCCATTCGGTCGGCCCTTCAATCCAGCATCACTATTCATCATGACACTGATTCAGCCTAAGCCAGTACCTCCCCCATATACCCCTCCCCCACCACCCCTACCCACCCACAAAACCGCACCCACCCCCCCCCCCACCCCACCGCCCGTTCCTGCTTTTCTTCTTGTTTCCTTTTCTTTCCCTTTCTTTTTCTTCTCCCCCCATATACCCCTAGATTCCGGTGAGCATAAGACCTAGGGGCGGGGGGGGAATATATCAACTTTCTCTTGAAGACATCCAGTGATCAGTCTCCTCCCCTCCCACTAACTGAATTCTGTGGCAAATAATTTCCACAGATTCTCACAACTCTTCCTCCTTTGTGAAAAAACGGTTTGCCCTCATCTCAGAGCAATATGGCGGACCCCTATATACCTTAAACTGTGCGAAACTGATGGCGACCCCCAGCTTTCTGGACGGCCCCCCACCCATGAAGAAGCATAATTTTCATGAATCTAGCCTGTCCAAACCTAACAACCTTTTATATGTTTCAATAAGATTCCCCTCTCCTCAATCTTTCTAAATATTCCAATGAATTACAAGCCCATCGAAGACCCCATTCGTTACTCATAGTGGTCAGTCCCGCGCCGCCGCCCAGTCCCGACCCCCCGCCATCCCGGGCATTGACCTGGGTATTCTGATGCTTGTTTCCTGAGCTTGCGTTTCGTTAGCCGCTGTTTCAGAGACACCGGGTCTTGTCTCAAACCACTCCTGGCGGGGCCTGGCGCCGGGTCGCTGGGCACGATGTCGGCCCTAACTGCTGCCAGTTTGAGATATCGGTGCGGAGTCGGCGTTGGGGCTGATCGACCAGGAAGACAATCGGGTAAATTGCTTTGCCGCGGATATTTGGGGGGGGGGGGGGGTCTTTCATGGCAGAAGGAAATAAGTGATACAAGCGCGGATACAGGCAGGCCCTTCGGCCCGCTTGGCCCTAACCGGCCTAACATGTTCCAAGCCTGCCACAGAACCCACCTATTCCGCGTTTGGTCCATATACCGTCCAAACCCCACACATATATCATCGTGCCTAACTTGGTGGGAATACACCCCTGCCTCTCATCCAACGTCTTCTCCTTCTCGCAACAGCTGTTCCTACACCCAAAACCATACAAAACCCCCCCAACCCTTTGTATTCCTCTCTCTCACACGAATTTAATAAACTATACGAGATCAATGAATGGAGTTGGCTAGGCTTTCACAAGCCCCATGAGAGACCCTCCGGTTCGATCGCGACTAATATTACGGGACCTGTATCCCTGTACGGAGGTTTATATATTATAACTGTTTCTTCTCTCCTTCCTCTCGCCCGTAGGACCTGCGTGTGTTTTTCCCACCCAGACTCAGATTTCCCTTCCCTCCAACACTCTAAAAGTGCAGGTTTGATGGTTTTAAAACGCCTTGGAGTATAAGGTACAAATTGTCCCCGGAGTTCTGGTGAGTATAGTGGTGGGTGGTGCGTGGCCGCGTGCCTGTCGGGGGGCAACGGCTCGGGCGGGCGAAAGGCCTGTTTCCTCGCGCTGTATCTCTTCAAACTGAACTAATCTATAAGTTGACGTTGTTTCCCCTCTACATATATTTGAATAGACCGAAAGAAAGCGGCCGAACCCCGGACGAAATCGGTAACGCCGCGAAACAGAGTCCAAGAAAGGGGACAGAGTGAGTGAATTCTGATGAGCCCCAGAATTAAAGGATGTTCCTTTAGAAGGAGAAGAGGAGGAATATCGTACCGTCAGAGGGATGTAGAATAATCCTGTGGGATTCTTTGCCACGAAGGCTTGGAGGCCACAAGAGAGTCAGTGGCTATTTTTAATAGAGGATGAGATAGATATATTCTTGATTAGTGCAGGTAGGAAGTTATGGGGAAGAAGGCAGGATGAACGGGGTTTGAAAACGGAGATAAGATTACAGCCATGTTGAAATGGCGGAGTAACTTGGATGAGGCCGAATGGACTCATTCTGGCATCCTATCACTCTATGAAGTTATGACCATTAGATTCCCAACTCAGAACTGCCCCTGTCGCTCTGGAGTGGATGGAAAGTGCTCTGCATCCGTTTCGATTGATTTGATGAACTCTCGTATATAGATAGTTGAATCAGACAGAAAGGAACTGTGTCGAATTAAATGCAAGGCGAGTACTGGAGTAAAACACAGCGGGGTTCAGCAGCATCTCTGTGGAGAACGTGGAACATGTACAAAGGTCGTGGAGTAACTCAGCGTGTCAGCAGCCATCTGTGTGAGAACGGTGACAGGTATAAAAAAGGGCTGGAGTAACTCAGCGTCAGAGGCATATCAATGGAGAACGAAGACAGGTACAAAGTGTTGGAGTAAAAACAGCTTGGGTCAGCATATCTCTGGAGAACGTGGACAGGGTGCAAAGGTGCTGGATAAACACAGCAGTCAGAGGCAGGTATCTCTGGAGAATGCGGGTTATGGTGAAGCTTCGGGTAGGGACCCATCCTCAGTACTCACAAGATAACCCTGAGCGGGGAATGAAATAGCAAGCTTATGAAAAGTGAAGTTCCGCGTATTCAGGAAACTATCATTCTTGAAATCAGTTTACTGTCTAGTATCCCGTTTTCACCATCCTCCACTGCTTAATGGGGTTCATTACCGGAAATGAATTGAGACATCTTGACATCATATACAGTAGGGGAACGGGGGCCGAAGATTCTCCTTTATATGCCGGACAAATGATTCTGATCTGAATGCCCTTGACAACTTCGTGACAAAACGCGCGTTGTTACTTCTCTGCAGCGACCTCGGCCATAGATGGCCGGGAACGGACCTGAGAACCTATTGCAAAAACCTCACCGGGGTAATAAAACAGGTTGGTACTTTGGTTTTCTTTCATGAGATGAGTTTGTTCTTATTGCAAAAGTGACAGTGGGGTTTGAGGAACCCCGCTGAATTGGAATTTCGTAACAGTAAAGACACGGGACACCCAGGCTTCCCTGCACTTGAATCTCGTTTGTGAGACCCCTTCAACTTTTCCTCACGAAACTGGGTGGCGAAAACTATGAAATCCATTGCACAGAAGGCTGTAGAGTCAAAGAGTTTGTTATTGTCATGTGTCCCAGATATGAAAAATTACATTCTTACCTTGCTGCAAAAGCATCACCAGAATAAGTAAACAAAGTATAATAACTGAAGAAAAAAAGTACAGTTCGTATATATCACATGCACCACGTACCGCAATAAATATCAAACAAATAAGTGGAATAATAAAAAAATTGTCTATTGTAGTTCAGAGCCCTATTTGGTAGATCGTGTTTGGCCTGATGGCTCGGGGAAGAGCTGTTCCTGACACCTGGACTAACAGTAATCAGGCACCTGTACCTTTCTTCCTTCCCCGGTGGCAGAGGTGAAATGAGTGTGGTGGCCGGGGCGATGGATGTGGGTCCGTGATGATGTTGCTGGCCCTGTTGAGGCCAGCAAACCGACTCTCGATTCGCTTCGATGGTGGTTAGGTTCAGTGCCGGTGATGGACTGGGCCAGTGGTCACGGAACTTTTTTTTGCAGGTCTTTTTTTTTTTTCCGCTTCCTGGACTTCAAAGCTCAATGGATATATCCTGACGGCAGAGATAAGTAGATCTTGATTAAGGAGCGGTGTCAGAGAAGCGGTTGTGGGGGAGTAAAAGGGAATGGGGGTAAGGGAGGGAGAAATAAATATCCAGAGCCTGATCAAGCGGTAGAATATGTCTTCAATGGGCTGAATGGCCTTAACCCTGTTTCTTTTTCTTTCTCTTTGGCTTATGATCTGATGAAGGGGCTGTTGGCGCCAGTGAAGAAACACATTCCTTGAAATGCAACGGAATAACCTTCTGAACAGACGCCACTCTGAACAGAGCGCCCCCTAAGTTAGAATAGTTAAACCGTGAAACACAGCCCTTCGTCCACCTGCCCACAATGAACCAACATGCCCATTCTACACTAGTCCCAAATTGTCCCAGTTTTGGGTCCCATATCTCTCCTCCAAAAAACCACTGTCCTAAATCCATGTATCCGTCTAACAGTTTCTTCTTAAATGTTGGTATAGTTCCCAGATCATTTACCTCCTCAATGCAGTTTGTTTCCATACAACCCACCAACCCTCTGCGGATTAGAGGGGGGAATTTGGCCAGCACGACGAGTGGGGCCGAAGGGCCTGTCTCCCCGGCTGTCGCTAGCTTCTTCTGAATATCAAAGACAATTTCAGACGGTGGGTAGATACAAGAAAGCTGGAGTAACTCTCTCCGCGGGACAGGCAGCATTACTGGAGAGAAGAATGGGTGAGACGTTTCGTGTCGAGGAAGGAGCCCTTCTTAGACTGAGTCAGGGGAGGGGGCGGACAAGATAGTCCCAGCCTCAGCTTTTCCCCCCGGACCTGAAGGAGAGTCCTCGACCTGAACCGTCACCAATTCTAATTCTGCATAGAATGCCGCCTGTCCGGGCTGAGGTATGTACCAGCTATTGGCCTATCTTCGGTTTTTCCAACTACCATCGCAAGTTCCTTTCCAATGAGGAATATTTTTATTTATTTTTTATTAGTTTTTTACCATAACAATTAAAAGAAAATAACTTCTTACATAC
>JAVHYY010000133.1:0-90006 GCA_035221665.1 Okamejei kenojei
TTAGAGTGAGAGAGGGTATAAGAGGGTTTAAGGGTTTTAAGAGGAGTTTAATGGGAGTTGGAGTATATAGAGTGGTTTACATTGGTTTAGAAGGTTGAATGGAATTTATAACGGTTTATAGGGTTTATAGGGCTTAATTGATTTATGCGTTTCAAGGGGATTGATTAGGATTTCGAGGATATAAAGGGTTAGAAAGAGTTTAGAGGGGTTTAGAGGGTATAAACGGGGTGTTAAGAGGGTTTAGAGAGTGTAAACGACGTTTAGATGGGGGTTCTATGAGGGAACTCAAGCGATTTTTGAGGGGTTATTATGAGGAAATCAGAAGGGTTAATTGGGATTAGAGAAGGATGGGGTTATAAGGGTTTAGTGCAGTTTAGGTGTGCTAGAAGTATAAAGGTGATTAACACGTATTTTTGCGGGGGCTTCACAGCGGTAGGAGGGATTTAGGGAGGGTTCGGGATTAGAACGGATTATGTGGATTCCAGAGGGGGTATACAGGGGATTAGAGCGATTTTAGTGCGGGTGATATGGCTTAAAGAAGGGCTTGGTGAGGATAATAGGGGAAGGGGGGAGTTTAGAGGGATTGTAAGGGTTACATTTTGATTACCCTCCAGGGGCTAGAAGAGGCTGAGAGGGTTATTTGATTGGTTAAGTCGATAAGAGAGGGGTATCGAAGTGGTTCGCGTGGAATATAAATGGGAATAGAGGGGTTTAGAAGCGTTTAGCTGGTAATAAGTGGGTTTAGATGGATTGTATGTGTTTAGCATTGTTTTTAGTGATGTTTATTAAAAACAGGGTTCTAGAGGGAAATTTCATGGTGGGGAAATGATCGTGAATTTCGAGGGATTCAGAGGGGTGGTTTATGGGATTATAGGGATTAAGAGCGGGTATTCGAGGTTTTAGAGTGGTTTTAGAGGATTTTTTGAGGTAATTTAGAAGGGTTAAAATGCGTTTAGAAGGGTTTAGTGGGGGTTAGATTGTGTTTGGAGAGTGTTAGATGGTTTAGATTTGTTTTAGAGGGGTTTGGAGGGTAGAGGGGTTTAGTGGCGATTAGAGGTGTTACCCAAGGTTTACAAATGGTTTCGCTGTTTTAGCGGTGTTTAGTGGTATTTATAACGGGAATTTTTTGTGGGGGTTAGGTGGGCTTAAATTGATTAGGGTGTTTTAGAAAGGTTTTGCTTGGGTTTTAGAATGGGGTTAAATAGTGATAAATGCGTTTTGTGGGCTATTTAGACGGGAGAAAACTTTAGTGGGGTTAAGAGGATTTGAGGGATTTAGATGGTCTTTAGAGGTTTTTAGCGGGTTTAGAGGATTTTAGATGGGCTTAATCGTGGTTTAGAGGGAGTTTAGAGGATTTTGTGAATTTCAAGGGTTAGAACGGTTTAAAGGGGGTTTAGATGGGCTTAGAGGGTTTTAGAGAGGGTTTAGACGAGTTTTGAGGGCTGTAGAGGGATTTAGTGAGATTTAGTGAGGGATTTCAAGGGGGTTTAGAGGGGGTGTAGAGGTGGTTTAAGATGTGTTTAGGGGCGTTTAGAGGGATTTAGAGCGGTTTTCGATGGGTTAGCATGCTTAGAATGGGTTTGGAGGGGTTTTAGAAGGTTAGAATTGGTTTACATGGGATTAGATATGTGTTCGAGTGCGTTTGTTGGATTTTTGAGGGGTTTTACAGGGGTTAAGAAGATTTAAGGGACGTGTGGTTTAGGTTTTGAGGATTCCGAGGGGGTCAATGGGGTTTTTTAGAGGGGTTTGGAGTGCTTTAGAGTGGTTTAGTGTTTTGGAGGGTGATTTAGAGTGTTTAGAGAGGGTAAGAGCGGGGTTTAGAGGTGGCTTGGAGGGGTTTAGGGGGCATTTAGAGGGGTTTTAGATGGATTAGATGGGATTAACATTAGTTTTCCAGGTGTTAATAGGGGTTTCGAGGGATATTAATATACGGGTTTATAGAGAGTTTAAAACGTGGGGAATTAGATGGGCTTGGAATTGATTTAGGGAGTTTTAGGGGGGTTTTGATTAGGTTTAGATGGATTAACGATAGGGTTAGAAGGATTCTAGATGCGTTTTGTGGATTTAGAGAGGTTAAGAGCAGTTTAGATGGGTTTTAGAAGGGGTTTAGAAGGGTTCATAAAGGGTTTAGATGGGGTTTAGAGGGGTTTTAGAAGAACGGTTTAGATACGGTTTAGGAGGGATTTTTTGATGGATGTAGAGGGATTTAGTGGGATTTAGAGGGGTTTACAGGGGTGAGAGGGCTTTACATTGTTTATTGGTTGATAGGGGAATTTAGATGCTTCCATGTGGGTTAAGAGGGGGGTAAGGTGGTTTGTGGTTTAGATGGGTATAGAGGGATTATAGATGGGTATAGAGGATATAGGTGTTTATAGGTGTCTATTAAACTTTAGAGGGCGTTTACAGGGGGTTGAAAGGTGTATAGTGTGAGACTCGATGGACTTTAGAACGGTTTCGAGGGATTCAGAGGGAGTTTATAGGAATTAGTGCGTGTTTGGAGGGTTTAGTGGGGTTTGGATGGTTTACCAACGGTGTTTAAAGGGGTGTAGATGTTTTCGTTGTTAATAGTGGGTTTAGAGCGGTTTAGAGGGGGTTTAGATGGGTTTAGAGTGGGTTTTGAGGGGGTTTCCATGGGTTTAGATGAATTGTAGGTGATTTAGAGGGGTGTAATATGGGGTGTATATGATTAAATGGGGTTAGAAGGGTTCTAGAGGGGTTAGAGGGGCTTAGTGGGGTTAAGAGGGAATTAGAACGTATAAAGGGGGTTTTGAGGGATGTAGAGTGGATTCGTGAGGTTTAGAGGGGTTTGGACTGTTTTAGAGGGGGTTTAAAGGGGGTTAGAGGGTTTAGAGGGGTTTAAAGAGGTGGATTAGATGTGTTTAGAGGCGTTTTGAGAGGGATTTAGAAGGTTTCGGGGTTTAGAGGGTTGTAGATGGGTTTAGAATGAGTTTACATGGTTTGGAGACGTTTAGAGTTGTTTTAGAAAGGTTAAGATGTGGATTAGATGTGTTCATAGGGAGTTTAGTGGGTTTTTAGAGGGCTTTACAGGGGTTTAGAGGGTTTAAGCGATGTTGGGTTTAGAACGGGGTTGAGGGATTCAGATGATTAATAGTGTTTAGAGGGTATTTTGTAGCGCGTTTAGAGTGGTTTGGAGTGGGTTGAAATGATAAGGGGGTAATTAGAGGGGTTTTAGATGGGGTTAAGTGTGGTTTAGGGTGGGATTTACAGGGTGTTTTTGGAGGTTTTGGAGGGTTTTAAAAGGTGTTTTAGAGGGCTTTCGTGGTGGGCTGGATGGGTTTAGAGGGTTTAGGGCGCGTTTAGATGGGTTTAGAATGGTTTACAGTGGTTTTCAGGGTTTCGAGGTATTTAGAGGATTTATAATATTTTCGGGGTTTATAGGGGGGTTATAAGGGGTTTAGGGTGGGTTTAGAATTGAGTTAAGGGGTTTCAAAGGGGTTTTGGATGGGGTTTTTTAGGGGAGGTTAGATGGCCTTTAGCACGGCTTGAGTGATTCCGAGGGGGTTTCGTGTGGTTTAGAGGGATTTAGAGTGGGTTTAGCGGGGTTCAGAGTGGTTAGAGGGGCTTTAGATGTGTTTAGGACTGGTTTAAAAAATATATTTAAGAGGGATTTAATAGGATTTAACGTGGTTTAGATGAGTTTAGAGGGGATTTAGGGGTTTTGGGGTGGTTCTAAAAGATTCAATTGCTTTCAGCGTTTAGAGGTGGTTTAGAGGGGTTTAGAGTGATTAATAGGAGGTTTGTAGATGGTTTAGATTGGTTCGGAGTTGATTTAGGGGGGGGGCGCTTAGCGGGGTTTATATGGCGTTAGAGGGATGAGGGGGTTTAGAGGGGATTAAGATGGTTTAAAGGTTAAGATATGGTTTGCAGGGGTTTTAAGGAAGCGAGGGATTTAGAGCGGGTTTAGATTTTAGTGTTTAGTGGGTTTAGAAGTGGGATTTTATGGGTGTTCTGAGGATTTAGAGTGTTTTACGTGGGTGAATTTATATGAGTTTAGCGGGTTTAAGAAGGGTTTAGAGGGGTTTGGAGTTGTTTAGATGGGTTTAGTGGGGATTTATAGTCGGGGGTTTAAAAAAGGCTGTATATGGGGTTTTCAGTGATTCGCTGGGAGTGATTCGCAGGTTTTGGAGGCGTTTTGAGGATTTAAAGGGGGTTCAGTGGGGTTTTAGAGGGTTTAGAGTGGTTTAGGGGAAGGTGTTAGATGGGTTTAGAGACGGGGTTATAGGGTTTATAGGGTTAGAGGGTTTTTTTAACAGTTGTTTAGAAGGGGTTGAGGGTTTGTAGGGGTTTGAGAGTGGTTCAGAAGTGTTTTATAGGGGAATTTATAGGTGTTTAGATGTGTTTAGATTAGATTTAGGGGGGGTTTAGAGGGGTTTGTATTGGTTTAGTGCGATTAGATGAGTTACGAAGGTTATAGTGGCGTATTGAGGATTTAGAGGGGTTTTAATCAATTAAGAGGGGTTTGGCGGTGTTTAGACGGGGGTTAGTGGGGGTAAATAGCGGAGAGTTAGACGTGGTTTAGAGGTTTTATAGTGATTAGAGAGGGATTAGAGGGGTTTGAGGATTGTGGAGGGGATTTAGTGGGGTTAAGAGGGTTTAGCGGATTAGAGGGTTTCAAGAGTGGGCTGGGTTTGGAAGTGGCCTTTGAAGTGGTTAGATGGGTTTAGAGGCATTTATTGGGGGTTTAGAGTGAATTAGAGGGTTTGTAGGGGGTTTTTCTGGGGGTAAGGGAGTTCAGAACGATTTTGAGGTTTTCAGAGGGAGGTAGTGGGAGTTTAGTAGGATTTATAGCGGGTTAAGAGAGGTTTAGTGCGGTTTTGAGGGATTTGGGGTTTTAGAGGGGTTTATATAGGTTTACAGGGTGTTTAGATGGATGATTAAGGTGGCTTAGAGAGGGTTTAGAGGGGCTGAGAGAGGGGTTAGGCGGGTTCAGAACGGTCTAGAATGGGTTTATGGGTTTGATGAACTTTAGATGGGTTTAGATGTGGATAGATGGTTCATAGGGGTTTAGACGGCTTTTAGAATGATTTAGAGCGGGTTTAAATCGATTAGAGGAGTTTTAATGAATTTAGTTGAGATAGTGGGTTTAGTTGGGTGCAGAAACGGTTTAAATGGGTTTCTGAGGGGTTGGGTTTAGGAGGGGTAAGAGGTGGCTCTAGAGGGGTTTCAGTCGTTAAAATGGTATGTTGAGGGGATTACAGGTGTTTGGTGAACTTTAGAGGGACAGAGGGATTTAGAGGGGCTAGAGGGTCAGAGAGGGTTTAGAGGGGGTTAGCGGGGTTTTAAGAAATTTAGAGGGGATTTACTGGGGTTTAGTTGGTTTAGAGGGGTCTAGAGGGGTTTCAAGAGGGGTTTGGGTTAGAGAGGTTTAGAAGTGGTTTAGATGGGGTTAGCGGTGTTTATAAGTGGTTCTGAGGGCTTTAGAGGGGGTTAACAGGGGTTTAGATTGGCTTGGGGAAGGTAAAGAGGGGGTTTCGAGAGGTTTAGAGTGGTTTAAATGGTATTTAGAGGGGGCTAGATGGGTTTCAGTGGGTTTAGAAGGGTTTAGTGGTTTAATGGGTATTTAGACGGGATTCGGGGGGTTTAAATGGGTTTAGAGGGATATATTGGGGTTGATAAGTGTTACGATGGGTTTAGAGTTGATTTTGGGGGGCTTAGTGGGTTTGAGCGATTCAGAGGGGGTTTATTGGGGTTTAGATGGGTTTGGGGGAGTATAGAGGGGTTTAGCAGTGGTTTAATGGGATTAGATGTGTTTTTAAGGGGTTTAGAGGGTATTAGTGGCCATACAGGGGTTTAGAGGGGTTTAAGGGAGGTTCGGGTTTAGAACGGTTTTGATGGATTCAGAGGGGGTTTAATGGGGGTTTATTTGGGATTTAGAGCGGTTTAGACGGATTTAGAGTGGTTTAGAGGGTTGTAGATGGCTTAGAGGGTATTTAATGGGGATAAGAGGCGTTTAAATGGGGCCTGGAGGGGTTTAAGATGGTTTAGCGGGTGTTTAGAGGGGTTCGAGGTGTTTGGATTTGTTGAGAAGTGGTTTAGAGGGTATTAGAGGGGACTAGAGGATATATAGGGGGTTAATAGGTGTTCAGTTGGGTTTAGAGTTGATTAGGGCGGTTTGGAGGGGTTTATATGGGGTTTCGAGGCAGTAGATGGGGTTAGAAGAGTTTTAGAGGAATTTTCAGTAATTTAGTGGGGTTTAGTGGGGTTTAGAGCTGTTTAGATGTGGTTTAGAGGGGTATAGAAGGGCTTGGAGGGGCTTGATGGTTTATGGGGAGTTTGAGGGGGTTTAGAGGGGGTATCGAGGGGTTTTGAGGAATTCGGGGTTTAGTGGGGTTGAGATGGGATTAGAGGGGATTAGAATGCCTTTAGATGGGTTTGGAGGAGTTTGGAAGGGTTTAGCAGTGGTTTAGATGGGATTAGATATGTTTATTGGAGGTTTAGACGGTATCAGTGGGCTGTACAGGGATGTAAGAGAGGTTGGGGTGTATAACGGTGTTGAGGGATTCAGAGGGGGTTTAATGGGATTCATATGGATTTAGAGCGGGTTTAGACGGGTTTAGAGGGGGTTTAGAGGGATACGAGGCGTTTACAGGAGGTTTTAGATGGGGTGTATATGCGTTTTAGCGGGTGTTCAGACGGGTTTAGATGTTTTTAGATTTGTTGAGAGGTAGTTTAGAGGTGTTTAGATGGGGCTTGGGGGGGTTTTAGAGGGGTTTAGTGGGCGTTTGGAGGGTTTAGAAGGGTTTTACAGTGCTTTTCATGGGTTCAGGGGCAGTTTAGAGGATTTATATGGTGTTTTTAGGGGTTTTATTGAGGTTTATAGGGGGTTTAGAAATAATTTTAGAGGGGAATGTTGGGTTTTTGGAGGATTAGATGGGTTAGAAGGAGTATAGATGAATTGTGTGGGTTTTAGAGGGAGTTTAGTGGGGTTAAGAGGGGTTTAGAGGGGGTTTAGAGGGTTTAGAGGAGTAGAGGGAGTTTCTAGGGGGTCAGAGGGAGTCAGAGCGGTTTACTGCGGTTTTGCGGGATGTAGATAGGTTTATAGAGGGTTTAAAGGGATTTAGAAGAGTATTGGGGGATGTAGAGGGAATATAGTGGGGTTTAGAGCGGTTTTTAGAGGGGTTTCGAGGGTTTAGAGTGGGTCAGATGGGTTTAACGAGGTTTAGAGAGGTTTTCAGAAATTCAGAGGGGGTTTAGTGCGGTTCAGAGGGGTTTAGAGCTGTTTAGATGGGTTTGTAGTGGTTTGGGGTTTAAGGGTTTTAGGAGGGGTGGGTCTTAGGGGTTTAGGTGGATTTATGAGGTGTTTAGAGGGCTTATAGTTATTTAGAGATTTAGAGAGGGTTTGGAAGTGGGGGTTTATTTTAGAAGGGTTTACATAGGGTTTTGGGGGTTTTGAGGGGCTTTAGAGGGGTTTTAGGGAGGTTGGGGTTTAGAACGATTTTGAGGGATTCAGAGGGGGTTTAGAGGGAATTAGAGCGTGTTTTGAGGAGTTTAGAGGGGGTTTAGAGTGGTTTGGAGTTTTTTTTTGGGGGTGTTAGTGGGGCTTCGAGGTTTTAGAGGCGATTAGATGGGTTTAGAGGGCGATTAGAGGGTTTGGGGGATTTGCATGGGCTTAGAGGGGTTTACAGTGATTTTACAGAGGTTTAAAGGGGGTTTACAGGGGTTTGAGTTTGTTTAGATGGGTTTAGAGCCGTTTAGAGGTATTCGTGGGGGGGGGGGGTTAGAGGGGTTTCGAGGGGTTTGGGTTGGAGGAGTATAGAGGGTTTTAGTGTTTGTCCTGGTCGGCCTAGATGTGTTTATAGGGGGTATAGAGGGTTTTAGAGGGGCTTTGCATGGGTTTAGAGGGCTATAGTGGAGGTTGGGGTTTAGAACGCTTTTGAGAGGTTTAGAGGGGTTTTGAGGTTTAGATTAGTTGTTAGAGGGGTTTAGAAAGGGGTTTAGAGTGGTTCAGAGGGATTTATAGGAGGTTTATAGGAGGTTTCGATGGGTTTTAGAGTTGATTTAGGGCGGTTTAAAGGGTGTTATATTTGGTATAGACGGATTGGGGTGAGAAGTGTTTTAGATGCGTTTTGAGGCATTTATAGGTGTTTGGTGGGGTTAAGAGGGATATAGGGGTGTTTAGAGGGGTTTAGAGGGTTTATAGGGGGTTTAGAGGGGTTCTGAGGGATGTTTAGATGGGATTAGAGGGGCATAGAATGTTTAGAGGTGTTTAAAGCGGTTTATCAATTAATAATAACGAATCAAATAATTTTTATTGATTATAGTTTAATAATTGGGCAAAAAACTAATATTACAATTCTGGAAAGGTCCGACATCCCCCACAATCAAAATGTGGATTACAGGAATGTTGGAGACACTCCATCTGGAAAGATTGAGGCTTGCCCTAATGGACAGGTTGGATCTTTTCAGAGGAATATGGTCTCCATACATTGAATATCTAAAGGGTCAAAATGGCTCCGTGTGAGAGCCTGACTGAAACCCTGAATAATGGAATAGATGAAGAAATGCGTATAACAAATCATGGATATATCTCCAACGATGGATAACTTTTTAATACTCCATTTACTTCTTTATTTTTGATTTCTTATCTCTATATTATTTTTCTCTACCTTTTCTTACTTATAATAAAATGTATAGAAATATAAATAAGTCTTAAATGTTAATATTAATAATATTACGAATGTATGTAAGAAGCATTTTCTATTAATATGTATTTACAATTAATAAAATATTCATAAAAAATAATATAAAGCTGTTTAGATGGGGTTAGAGGGCTTTAGATGTGTTTAGAGGGGGTTTAGAGGGGTTTAGGGGGGCGTTGAGTGGTTTACACGTTTGCAGATGTTTACAGAGATTTAAAGGGGGTTTAGAGGGTGCTACAGGGGGTTTAGAGAGGTTTTGAGGATATTAATGGGTTTAGTTAGGTTTAGAGGGGTTTACATAGGTTTAGATATGGTTTTAGAGGGCATTCGAATGCATTAGATGCGTTTGGAGGTGTATAGAAGGGTTGAATGTGTTTCAGAGGGGTTTTAAAAGTATGTAAAAGGGTATAGAGTGTTTTAGTGGGGGGGGGGCTTTTTTATGGGTTTAGAGCGGTTTAGGGGAGGTTGGGGTTTAGTACGGTTTTGAGGGATTTCAGATGGGTTTTAACGGGGTTTGAGCTACTTACGGAGGGTTTCGGGTTGTTTAGAGGTGGTCTCGAGGGTTTGGAGGGGGTTTAAAGTGTTTAGAGGATATTTAAAAGGTATTAGAGGGGGTTAGAAGGTTTTACAGACGGTTAGATGTGTTTAGTGTGTTTAGAGATATTTAGAGGGGTTTAAAGAGTTTTATAGATATTTAGAGGTGGTTTAGAGGGATTTAGATGGGTTTATAACGTATATAGGGGGATTAGACGGGTATTGAGGAATGCATATGGGGGTTAGTGGGGTATCGAGGGGGTTAGAGGGTTTCCAAAGGTGTGTAGGAGACAGTGGGGTTTTGGGGGATTAGAGGGGTTTGCGGGTTTAGAGGGGTTTAGAGGCGTTTAGAGTGGTTTCGAGGGGTTTAGGCATATTAGAGCATCATGGGGTCTCGATGTGTTTTGAGGGCTTTATAGGGTTTAGGTGGTAATAGAGGGGTTTAGGGGGTTGACAGTGGTTTACAGGGTGTAAAGGGTGTTTAGAGCGACTTTGTTGGGATGTAGTGGGTTTTAGAGGCGTTTCAGATAAGTTTATAGGTTGTTTAGAGGGGTTTAGAGTGTTTTAGAGTTATTTAGAGGTAGTTTAGAGGGGTGTAGATGTGATTGGTTTAGAGGGATATATGGGTTTTAGAGGGTTTAGATGGGTTTTAGGAGGGCTTACCGTGTTTTTTCCGGGTTTAGCGGGGGTTACAGGGGTTTAGGGATTTATAGGATGATTATGGAGTTTAGAAGGGTTAGGTTTGATTTAGCGCGGTTTAAAGTGGTATATATTTGGTATAGAGTGATTGGGGTTAGAATTGTTTTAGAGGCGTTTTGTGGGATTTTGAGAGGTTTGGTGGGGTCAAGAGGGGTTTGCGGGGGTTTAAAAGGGGTTAAAGTGTTTATATGGGGTTCTGAGGGATGTAGAGGGGATTTAGTGGGGTTTGGAGGGATTAGAGGGGCTTAGAATGTTTTGAGGTGTTTAGAGTGGTTAGAGCGGTTAGAGGTGGTTACATGTGTTTAGAGGGGTTTAGAGGGGTTTTGGAGGTGCTTATAGTGGTTTAGAAGACGGGTTTTACAGTGCTTTACAGGGATCTACAGGGGTTTAGAGAGATGTTGAGGGTTTCAGAGGGGGGATTAGTTGGTTTTAGAGGGGGTTTAGAGGGATTTAGAGGTGGTTTGGATGGATTTAGAGGGCATTCCAATGGTTTAGGTGGTTTGGAGGTGTATAGAGGGTTAACAAGTGGTTCAGATGGGTTTAGATGTGTGTAAAGGGGGTATAGATGGTTTTAGAGGGGCTTTTTATGGGATTGGAAGGGTTTAGGGGAGGTTTGGGTTTAGTACGGGTTTGAGGGATTCAGATGGGTTTAATGGGGTTTAGAATAATTTAGAGCGGGTTTCGGGAGGGTTACAGTGGTTTAGAGGAGTTTAGCGAGGGTTTAAAATCGTTTGGAGGGTTTTGCAGGGGTGTAGAGGGGTTTAGATTGGTTTAAAGGGCATTTAGAGGGGATTAGGTGAGTTTAGAGGTGGTTTATATTCGTTTAGATGGTGTTTGGATGGGATTAGAGGGTTTCAAGTGGAATTAGAGGGGTTTTCAGGGATTGGGAGATGGTTTAGAGGGGTTTAGAGGGATTATGGAAGGTTTATAGGGGGTTTAGATGGGTTTAGAGTTGATTTATGTGGGTTTAGAGGGGTTTATGTGGGGTGTAGAGGGATTAGAGCGATGTGTTGGGCGTTTAGTGGGGTTATGCGGTTTAGATGGGTTTAGAGGGGGTTATAGGGTTTAAACGGGGGTTTAAAGTGGGTTTCGAGAGGGTTCAGAGGTATTCTGAGGGATGGAGATTGGATTTAGTGGGGTTTAGAGGGGATTAGAGGAGTTTTTAGATGGGCTTTACATGGCCTTAGAAGGTTTTGGAGGTTGGGGTTTAGAACGGTTTTGAGTGATTCAGTGGGGGTTTAATGGGGTTTAATGGGATTGAAAGCTGGTATAGAGTGTTTTAGAAGTGTTTATAGTGGGTTTAGAGTGGTTTAGAGGGTATCCTGTAGGGATTAGCGGGGTTTAGAGGGTTTTTGAGGGGTTTGGGTTTAAAGGGTTTTTGGTGGGGTTTAGATGGGTTTAGAGTGTGTTCAAAGGATTTGGAGAGGTTGAGACGGGTTTATAGTTATTTAGAGGTGGTTTAAAGGCGTTTAGTGAGGGTTTATTGGGTTTGTTAAGTTAATGTAGAGGGATGTTCAGTGGTTTGCAATGGTTTAGAGGGGGTTTAGAGCGATTTGGAGGTGTTTATAGGAGATTTATAGGGGTTTAGATAGGTTTAGAGTTGATTTAGGGGTTTTAGAGGGGTATAGAGGGATTAGATAGGGTTAGAATGGGGTTTACGGCGTTTTGAGGGATTTAGAAGGAGTTTGTTGGGTTTAGAGGGGATAGAGTGTTTTATAGGGGTGTAGATTGGGTTTAGAGGGGTTAGTGAGGGTTTAGTGGGGTTCTGCGGCATGTAGAGGATATTTAGTGGGGTCTAGAGCAGTTAGAGTATCTGAGGTATTTAGAGCAGTCCAGAGAGGTTTAGAGGGGTTTAGATGGGGTTTAGATAGGTTTGGGGGGTTCAGACGGGTTTAGTGGGGTATTCAGTGGTTTGCAGGGGTTTAAATGGGGTTCAGTGGGGGTTTAGAGGGGTTTTGAGAGGTTTTGAGGAATTCAGAGGGGTTTAGGTGGGTTTAGAGTGTTTTAGTTGGGTTTATTGTTTAGATGGCGATAGAGAAGATTAGAATGGGTTTAGATGGGTTTGAAGGAGTACAGAGGGGTTTAGAAGTGGTTCTTATGGTTTAAATGTGTGTATAGGGGGTATAGAGGGTTCTAGAAATGTTTTACGTGGGTTTAGAGAGGTTTGGGAAGTTGGGGTTTAGTACGGTTTTGAATGATTCAGATGGGGGTTAATGGGGTTTAGAGTGATTTAAGCGGGTTTAGAGGACATAGAAATGGTTTAGAGAGACTCAGAATGGGACTAGAGTGGTTTAGAGGGTATTTTGAGGGGATCTGGGGGTTTAGAGGGTTTAGATGCGGTTAGAGGGTGTATAGAGGGGTTTAGAGAGTTTTAGATTTGTTTAGAAGTGGTTTAGAGGTGCTTAGAGGGGTTTGGAGGGTTTAGTGGGATTCATGGGGAGCTTATAGGGGTTGACACGGTTTCAGGGTTGTTTGGAAGTGGTTTAGAGGGGTTTAGTGGGGTTGAGAGGGGTTTAGTGGGGTTTAGAGGCCCATGATCCGTTGGTGAAGGAGGAGCGACGTGCGAGCGAGGCCCAGGACCCGTTGGTGAGGTAGGAGCGACGTCCGAGCGGTAAGCTTAAAACCCGAGCGCGGGGCTTTGTTTCTACAGAGGCCCAGGAGCCTTCGGTTTAATGAGGAACCGAAATCGTAACATTCTAAATCCGTAACGTTCTATTCAATTAACTGGGCTTGAGGAAGCCGCTAATTGGTGGACTTGAGTACGCAGCTGATGGCAGTCAGAATCCAGCAGTTTGTACTGTACTGTACTTTGAATTGTATTTTTGTATTATATATTATATTATTGTATTTTGTGTTGTATCTAGGGTAAGGGAGGTATGAGTGCCAGGGCAGCTTACTGTTCTGGATGTCAGATGTGGGAGGTAATGGAGTCGGGTAGCCCTCCAGACGTCCACATCTGCGCCAAGTGTGTCGAGATCGGGCTCCTAAAGGAGTGTGTTAGGAACCTTGAGCAGCAGCTCGATGACCTCCGTCTGGTCAGGGAGAGTGAGGAGGTCATAGAGAGGAGTTACAGGGAGGTAGTCTGTCCAAAACCACATGAGGCTGACACGTGGGTCACGGTTGGGAGAGGCAAGGGGCAGAGGCGGGCGCCAGAGAGTACACCAGTGGCTGTACACCTTGGAAATAAGTACTCCTGTTTGAGTGCTGTTGGGGGGGGCAGCCTACCTGGGGTACCAACAGAGACATGGCCTGCAGTACAGACACCGGGCCTGTTGCTCAGAAGGGTAAGGAAAAGAAGAGGGGGCATCAGTAATAGAGGACTCAATAGTTACGGGGTCAGATTGGCAAATCAGGGTCCGGGATGTGTCTGAACGTGCCCAAGATATCCTGAAAAGGGAGGGAGAGGAGTCTGAGGTCGTGGTACATATTGGTACCAATGACATAGGTAATAAAATAGAAGATATCCTGAAAGGAGAATGTAGAGAGTTAGGAAGAGAGTTAATGAAAATAACCGCAAACATAACAATCTCAGGATTACTTCCTGTGCCACGCGACAGTGAGAGTAGGAATGGAGCAAGGTGGATGATAAATGCATGGCTGAAGGATTAGTGCAGAGGGCATGGATTCGTTTCTGGGACAATCGAACCTCTTTTGGGGAAGGAGTGACCTGTATAAAAAGGACGGGTTGCACTTGAACCCGAGGGGGACCAGTATCCTGGCAGGGAAATTTGGAAAGGCTACCGGGGAGGGGGGGCTTTAAACTAGAACGGTTGGGGGGAGGGAATCAAATAGAGAAAGCCAGTCGACAGGGTCGGAGGCACAGGAGGCAGAGAAAGGAAGCACACAGACCCACACATGTAGGGGGAAGAAGAAAAAAAAAAAATATCAAACAGAGAATAAGAGGTGGTGGGTTTCCAGGGCAAAAATCAAAAGGGACCACTTGTCAAGAAAATTGTATAAGGAGTAAGAGTGTTGTAAAAAGCCTGAAGACTTTGTGTCTCAATGCAAGGAGCATTCGTAATATGGTGGACGAGTTGAATGTGCAGATAGCGATTAATGACTATGCAATAGTTGGGATCACGGAGACATGGTTCCAGGGGACCAAGGCTGGGAGCTGAACATCCAGGGATATTCAATATTCAGGAGGGATGGCAGAAAGGAAAGGAGGTGATAGCGTTGCTGGTGATAGAGGAGATTAATGCAACAGAAAGGAAGGACATTAGCTTGGAGGATGTGGAATCGATATAGGTAGAGCTGCGAAACTCTAAGGGTCAGAAAACGCTAGTGGGAGTTGTGTACAGTCCACCTCACAGTCGTAGTGGAGCTGGGAATGGCATCAAACACGAAATTAGAAATACTTGCGTCAAGGCTAAAACAGTTATAATGGGTGACTTCAATCTACATATAGTTTGGGTGAATCAATTGCGCCGGGGGTGCTGAGGGAGAGGATTTATTGGAATGTATGCGGGATAGTTTTCTAAACCAACATGTAGAGGAACCAACGAGATTGCAGGCTATTCTAGACTGGGTGTTGAGTAATGAGGAAGGGTTAGTTAGCAGTCTTGTTTGCGTGGCCCCTTGGGCAAGAGTAACCATAATATGGCTGAGTTCTTCATTAGGATGGAGAGTGGCATAATTAAGTCAGAAACAAGGGTTCTGAACTTAAACAAAGGTAACTTTGAAGGTATGAGAAGTGAATTGGCCAAGATAGACTGGCAATCAATTCTAAAAGGGTTGATGGATTATAAAAATTCTAAAATATTTTATAGATATGTGAAGAGAAAGATATGTTAAAAACAAATGTAGGTCCCTTGCAGTCAGAAAACAGGTGAATTGATCACGGGGAACAAGGACATGGCAGAACAATTCAATAACTACTTTGATTTCTGTCTTCACTAGAAATACATCAATAATCTGCCGGAAATAGCAGGCGACCGGAGGTCAAATCAGGTGGGGGAACTGAGTGAAATCCAGGTTAGCCGAGAAGTGGTGTTGGGCAAATTGAATGGATTAAATGCCGATAAATCCCCAGGGCCAGATAGTCTGCATCCCAGAGTACCCAACGAAGTAGCCACAGAAATAATGGATGCATTAGTGATATTTTTTCAAAACTCCTTAGTTTCTGCAGTAGTTCCTGACGAGTGGAGGGCAGGTAATGAACCCGGCTTTTCAAATAAAGGAGGGAGCAGAAAACGGAATTACAGACCAGTTAGTCTAACATCGATAGTGGGGAAACTGCTAGAGTCAGTTATTAAAGATGGGATTTAGCAGTACATTTGGAAAGTGGTGAAATCATTAGACAAAGTCAGCATGGATGTACGAAAGGTAAATCATGTCAGACGAATCTTACAGAATATATATAGGATGTAACTAGCAGAGTGGATAAGGGAGAACCAGTGATGTTTTATATCTAGACTTTTCAGAAGGCTTTCGGCAAGGTCCCACATAAGAGATTAGTATACAAACTTAAAGCACACGGTATTGGGAGGTTCAGTGTTGATGTTGATAGAGAACTGGCTGGCAGACAGGAAGCAAAGGGAAGGAGTAAACGGGTCCTTTTCAGAATGGCAGGCACTGACTAAAGGGGTATCCGCAAGGCCCAGTGCTGGGTTCCCCAGCTATTTACAATATATATTAATGATTTGGACGAGGGAATTGAATGGAACATCTCCAAGTTTGCGGCTGACACTAAGCTGGGGGGTAGTGTTAGGTGTGAGGAGGATGCTAGGAGCTGCAAGGTGAGTTGGCTAGGCTTGGAGAGTGAATGGGAAATGCATGGCAGATGCAGTATAACCATATATAACCATATAACAATTACAGCACGGAGACAGGCCCTCTCGGCCCTTCCAGTCCGTGCCGACCATTTGTTTTCCCCTAGTCCCATCTACCTGCACTCAGACCATACCCCTCCATTCCCTTCACGTCCATATACCTATCCACTTTACTTTTAAATGTTAAAATCGATCCTGCCTCCACCACCTCTGCTGGAAGCTCATTCCACACAGCCACCACCCTCTGAGTAAAGAAGTCCCCCCTCACGTTACCCCTAAACCTCTGTCCCTTAATTCTCATGTCATGCCTCTTGTTTGAATCTTCCCTACCCTCAATGGGAAAAGCTTATCCACGTCAACTCTGTCTATCCCTTTCAATCATTTTTAAAGACCTCAATCAAGTCCCCCCTTAACCTTCTGCTCCAATAATGTGCATAAATGTGAGGTTATCCACTTTGGTGGCAATAACTGTATGGTAGACCATTATCTTAATGGTGGCAAATTAGGAAAAGGGGAGATGCATCAGACCTGGGTGTCATGGTACACCAATCATTGAAAGTAGGCATGTAGGTGCAGCAGGCAGTGAAGAAAACAATTGGTACGTTAGCATTCACAGCGAAAGGATTTGTGTATGGGAGCAGGGAGGTTCTACTGCAGTTGTACAGGGTATTGGTGAGACCACACCTGGAATATTGCGTACAGTTTTGGTCTCCAAATCTGAGAAAATACATGCTTGCCATAGAGGGGGTACAGAGAAGGTTCACCAGACTGATTCCTGGGATGTCAGGACTATCATGCGTGGAACGACTGGCTATAATTTAGAAACTGAGGGGGGATTTTATAGAAACTTGCAAAATGCTTAAGGTTTGGATTTAGAGGGTTTATGGGGCGATTAGTGGTGTTTCGATGATTTTAGAGTTATTTGGAAGTGGTTTCGTGTGGTTTAGTTTGGTGAGAGAGGTTTAGTGGGGTTTGGAAGGATTTAGAGGGGTATAGGTGGGGTTAGAAGTGCTTCAGATGGGTTTAGAGGAGTTTAAATGGAATTAGGGGAGGATAGAGGGGCTTTAGAACGGTTGGGAAGGATTCGGGGGGGCGTTAGTGGGGGTTAGAGGGATTTAGAGTGGGTTTAGAGTGGTTTAGTGGTTTAGAGGGTTTTAGAGGGGGTTCGGTGGGCTTTAGTGGTTTAAAGGGTATTTAGAGGGGATTAGATGGGTTTATAGGGGGCTAGGGGATTTAGAGAGTTTTAGATGGGCTTAGAGGGTGTTTTAAATGGTTTAGATGGATTTAGTTATTTAGAGGGGTTTAGTGGGATTATGTGGGGTTAGAAGTGTTCTAGAGGCGTTGTGAGGAATTTAGAATGAGTTTAAATGGGTTTGGAGTAGTTTAGAGTGGTTTAGAAATGGTTCAGATGGGTGAAGATGTATTTATAGCACGTATAGAGGGTTTTTAGCGAGGCTTCACCGGTTTATAGAGGGGTTTAGGGGATGTTCGGGTTTAGGACGGTTGTGAAGGAAGAAGGGTCTCGACCCGAAACGTCGCCTATCTCCTACGCTCCTTAGATGCTGCTGCACCCGCTGAGTTTCTCCAGCTTTTTGTGTACCCCCCCCCCCCCCCCTGAATGATTTCAAAGGCGGTTTAATGGGTTTTTGAGGGATTAGAACGGGTGTAGAGGGGTTTAGAGTGGTTGAGAGTGTGTTTAGGTAAAATGGTTTTAGAGTTATTTGGCGGTGGTTTAAGGGATTTAGAGGTGGCTTTGAGGGTTTTAGAGGGGTATTGGGGTGTTTAGAAGGGCTTAGAGGGGTTTAGAAGGATTTGCAGTTGATTTCAGGGATTTAGAGGGAGTTTAGAGGGGTTTAGAGAAATTTTACGGGTGTTTATTGGTATTTAGATGGGGTTAATTTAGGGGGTCTGGAGGTGTTTATAAGGATTTTAGTGGTTTTATAGGGTGTTAGAGGGGTTTAGAGGGGGTTTAGAGGGGTTTACTGTGGTTTACAGGGGTTTATATGGGTTTAGAGGGGTTTAGGGGATGTTAGAGGGGGTTAGGGTGAATTTAGATGGTTTGATTAATTCAGAGGGGTTTAAATGGGTTTAGAGGGGATCAGAGTGGTTTAGAGGTGGTTGAGGTGGTTTTAGAGGGGATAAGAATGGGTTTTGCGGGTTAGGATGTGTTTAGTAGGGTTTAGGAAGTAATTCAGATGGGGTTAGATGTGATTTAGGCGGTATAGAGGGTTTCAGAGGGGCTTTAACAGGTTTAGTGGGTGTAGGGGAGGTTAGAGAGGGTTTAGAGGGACTTAGAGGGGGTTTACAGGCTGTTAGTGGGTTAAAGGGCTTGCTCTGTGTGTGAATATTTGGCATAGCTATTGTATAGCATTGCCATTACAGTTATGTATTATTGTATTGCATAGTGTTGCAAGGTCATATTTATATATCACAATACTATGAAATAATATATCATGTAATAATTTTGGAACCCCTCGAAACGAGGGGTCCAACGTAACCGCTTAAAGTACGATGTATGATAGGTGTATATGGTATTATGCATCAACATTATGCCTGTAACACATAACCTATTATTATTTGGATATGTAAAGTCAAATTAACAATTGTCATAAACTATAAACAAGTTGGGGATGGAGGGTGTTTGGGATTGGTGTGTGAGTAGGTGGGTCAATGAGAGCCTCTATGTATGTTATGTCTTGTGCTGTATGTTGGACCCCCTCGAAAACGAGATGACTGTCCATCTCAAGGGGTTATCCATGAATAACCTTGTTTCAAACTTGTTTCAAAGGGTATTCAGTGGGGATTATAGGGGTTTAGAGGGGTTTTAGAAAGTGTTCAGATGGGTTTAGATTATGTTTAGAGGTGTTTAGAGGGTTTTAGAGTTGTTTACGTGGGGTTTTTAGAGAGGTTTCGAGGGGTGTTTAGGGCTCTACTGGTCGTTTAGAAGGCGTTTAGAGGGGTTTTAGGAGGTTTACAGAGATTTCCAGGGATTTATAGAGGGGTATAAATATATGTGTAGGACGTTTATAGTGGTTTATATGGGCAAAGTTGATGCTGGGGTTTTGAGGACTTTAGAGGATTAGATGGAGTTAGAAGGTTTTAGATGCGTGTTGGGGATTTGGAGTACGTTCATGGGCTTTTCGAGTGGTTACGGAGGGCTTTTGGGTCGGTTTAGAGGGGTTCAGAGGGGTTCTCAGGGATGTAGAGTCTGGATTTATAGGGGGATGATAGAAGGGTTTAGCGGGTTTGGGTTAGATGCGTTTTAGTGGGGTTTATGGGGGTTATAGATGTGTTTAGTGCAAAATGGGGTTTAGTAAGTGTTTAGAGGGGTTTATAGGTGTTTTGGGGAGCTTAGAGGGGTTTAGACTAGGACGGGTTGACAGTTTTTTACAGGGGTTTAAAGGGTGTTTCGAATGATTCGATGGATTTGGAGGGGTTTAGATTATTTAGAGGAGGTTAGAGGGGTTAATAATAGGTTTTAGATGGGTTAGAATGGTTTACATGGTTAGGAGGAGTATAGGCGGAAATTTCGAAGTGTTCAGATGGTTTGAGTGTTTATAGCGGCAAATATCAGAGGGTTTTTAGAGGGGATTTACCGGGAGTTACAGGGATTTAGGGGAGTTTGGGTTTAGTACGTTTTGAGAGATTCAGATGAGGTTTACTCGGGTTTAGAAGGATTTAGATGGGTTAAGAGGGGTTTGTGGTTTAGAGGGTTAAGAGTGTTAGAGAGGTATTTAGAAGTTACTTAAAGGGGATTTAAATATGTTGGAGCGTTTTAGAGTAGGTGTAGATGGGTTTAGAGGAGTAGCGGTGTGTAGGAGATGCAGGGGGATGTGTTTTAGAGGAGTGATTCCCTAGGTTTAGAGACATAGTATGGGGGCTAGAGTGGTTTAGAGGGGTGCATGGAACTTTAGAGGGTTTTCAGGGGTTTGGAAGGGTTAAAGTGTTTTCCAGGGTTTAGAATGGTTTTAGAAGGGTTTTAGATGGGATTTATAGGAGTTTATAGGGGTTGGACCACTTGGACACTTGTTTCGAAAAAAGAAGAGATATCTACAATAATTATTCGGAGGCATGGAGTAAAAATGAGGTGCTAGAGGGAGTATAAAGAATGTAAAAGAAGCATCTTAAGAAAGAAATTAGGAAAGGCTAAAAGAAGATATGAGGTTGCTTTGGCAAGAAAGGTGAAGTAAACCCAAAGTATCAACAGCATATTAATAGCACAGGGACAACGAGGGATATAATATGGACCATTAGTGAACCAGATGGACAGCTACCGCAGAGCCAAAAGTAAAGGTGGAGATATTGAACAATTTAATTTCTTCGTTATCCCCAAGAGAAGTATAAGAACTCTGTGAGTTAAGGGAAAAGAGAGTAGCCATGGAAATAACTTTGAAAAAGAGCAGGAACTACAGATACATTGAAAACTACAAAAAGTGGATAAGTCTCCAGGTCCTGACAGGATATTCCCTTGGACATTGAGGAGGTTAGGGTATGTAAAATAGCAGGAGCTATGAAGAAATATTTTTAAATGTCATTAGAAACGGGAAATAGTGCCGGAGGATTGGCGTACTAACGCATGTTGTTCCATTGTTAAAAAGGTTCAAAGAAAAAAATAAACCTAGCAATTATAAGACCTTATTAGTCTGACGTCAGTGGTGGGGCAAATTAATGGAAAGGATACTTTAGAGTATAATATATATAACATCTGGAAGATAAACAGGGTCTGATCAGGAACATTCAACATGGATTTGTGCCTGGAAGGTCATGTTTGGACAAACCTTCTTGAATTTTTTGAAGCGGTAACTAAAGAAATTGATGAGGGTTAAAGCAGTGGGAAAGTGTTGTCTATACGGATTTCAGTAAGAACCTTTTCAAGGTTCCCCATGGAAGGGTTGGTTAAGAAGGTTCAATCTTTGGTGTTTATGGCGGAGTAGCCAGAAAGCTGGATTAAACAGTGGCTGAATGGGAGATGTCGGAGAGTAATGTGGATGGCTGTTTGTCAGGGTTGGAAAGCCGTGACCAGTGGGGTATAGATTTCAAAGTCTACAGAGAGAAGATTTGGAAAATGTGGGCTGAAAGATGGCAGATGGAGTTTATACTGTTAAGTTTGTGAGTTGCTACATTATAACATTATAACCACAATACAGCACGGAACAGGCCCCCTCTCGGCCATTCCAGTCGGTTGCCGACTATTTGTTTTCCCTAGTACCCAACTAAACTACCTCACTCAGACCATACCCCTCCATTCCTTCACGTTCCATATACCTATCCACTTTACAGTTTACTAATGTTAAAATCGATCTGCCTCCACCACTCTGCTGTAAGCTCATTTCACACAGCCACCACCTTGAGTAAAGAAGTTCCCCCTCACGTTTACCCCTAAACTTCTGTTCCCTTAATTTCTCATGTCATGTCCTCTTGTTTGAATCTTCCTTACCCTCAATGGGGGGGAAAAGCTTATCACGTTCAACTCTGTCTATCCCTTTCATCATTTTAAAGACCTCAATCAAGTCCCCCCTTAACTTCTGCGCTCCAAGAAAAAGACCAACTTGTTTCAAAACCTCAACTTATCAGCATTAAACTCCATCTACCATCTTTCAGCCCACTTTTCCAAATGGCCCAAATCTCTCTGTAGACTTTGGAATCTACTCATTATCACCTACCACTATTCTTAGTATCATCTGCTACTTACTTATCCAATTTTCCACCCCATCATCCAGATCATTGATGTACATGACAAGCAAAAGTGGACCCAACAGATCCCATGAGGCACCCCACTGTTCCACCGGCTTCCAACCTGACAAAACAGCCATTCCACATGCACATGTCCCATTCAGGCCGACCATGTTGAATCCATCTTGCTTACTCCGCCATTAACACCCAAATTGACACCTTCCGAACCAACTTCCATGGGGAACCTTGTCAAAGCCTTACTGAAATCATTATTGACAACATCCACTGCTTTACCTTCAGCCAATTTCCTAATACCGCTTCAAAAAAATCAAGAAGGTTTGTCAAACATGACCTTCCAGGGTCAAAATCCAGTTGACTGTTGACATGTTGACATCGGCAGGACAAATCGAAATTGGACGTTCATGGTAAATGGAAGGAATTGAGGAATGCTGTGGAACCAAGGGATCTAGGAATAATTGTGCATGATTTCCCTGATGGTTGAATCGCATGTAGATAGGGTTGGTAAAGAAAGCTTTGTGTGCTGCCTTATATAATCAGAACATTGCATATAAGGAGAAGGGAAGTAATGTTAAAATTGTACAAGGCATTGGTAAGACCAATTCTGGAGTAAATGCTGTTACAATTTTGAGTCGCCTAAATTAGGAAGTTTGTCAACAAATAGAGAAGAGTACAGAGGAGATATATTAGAATGTTGCCAGGGTTCCAGCTACTATGATTCAGAGAAAGTTTGAACAATTAGGTCTTTATTCTACGGAGCGCAGAAGGTTTTTAAAGGCACTTGATTGAGGTCGTTAAAATGATGAAAGGGATAGACAGAGTTGGACGTGGAGAGGTTTTTCCCATTGAGGGTAGGGAAGATTCAAAAAGAGGGCATGACATGAGATTAAGGGACAGAGTTTCGGGGTAAACGTGAGGGGGGACTTCTTTACTCAGAGGGTGGTGGCTTGTGGAATCAGCTTACAGCAGAAGGGTTGGATCAGGCAGGATCGATTTTAACATTTAACAGTAAAGTGGGATAGGTATTATGGAGCCGTGAAGGGAATTGGAGAGGGTATGGTCTGAGTGCAGGTAGTTGGGACTAGGGGAAACAAAAGGTCGGCATGGAACTGGAAGGCCGTGAGGGCCTGTTTCCGTGCTGTAATTGTTATTATTGGTTATATGGTTATAAATGGTTATAGTATTATGACAATAAATATGACACTGTTTTGCACTATGCAATTACATAATACATAAGTGTAATGGCAAGGCATATAAATATCTATGCCGTTCAAATGATCACAGCAATAGCAGCCCTTTAACCCCCCCTAAACACCCTGTAACCCTCTAAACCCTCTAAACCCTCCCTGTGGTTTAACAGGAGTTTAAAGGAGGGGTTAGAGGGTTTTTACGCGTGTCAGAGTGGGTTTACAGGGGGGTTAACATGGGGATTAGGAGGTGTCAGTGTGTTTAGAGAGGTTTTGAGGAATTCAGAGAGGTTTAATGGTTTTTAGAGGGGTTTTAGAAGGGGTTTTGGGTTTTTAGTGGTGGTTTAAAGATGGGTTTAGAGGTGATTCGAATTGGTTTAGATGGGTTTGGAGCAGTATAAAGAGGTTTAGACGTGGTTCAGATGGTTGATGTGTGTATAAAGGGGTATTAGAGGATTTTGTTAGAGGGGCTTTACAGGGTTAGAGGGGTTATAGGGGGGTGAGGTCGGGGTTTACAACGGTTTTGAGGAATGCAGATGGGGTTTGTTTAATGGGGTTTAGAGTGATTTTAACAGCGGGTTTTAGAGGGGTTAGTGTGGTTTTAGCGGGGTTTCAGAATTGGTTTTGAGAGTGATTTAGAGATGGTGTTTAGATGGACCTGGGGGTGTTTTTTAGAGGGTTTTATTGTTTCGATGTTGGGGATAGATGGTGCTTAGAGGGGTTTAGAGGGTTTTATCGTTGTTTGGTTGTCGTTTAGCAGGGGTTTGGAGCGGTTTTTGGGAGGTGTTATATGGGGTTTTTGGAGCGGTTAGAGGGGGTTTAGAGTGTTTTTAGAATTATTTGGACGTGGTTTCGAGGGTTGGTTTAGTGGGGTTGAGAGTGGTTTTAGGTGGGTTTAGAAGTGGTTTAGATGGGTTTAGATGCGTTTGTAGGGGATTTTAGGGGGATTTAATGGGGTTTAGGGGTTTAAAAGGGCATTTAGAGGTCCATTTTTTTTTTAGTGGGGGTGGGTTCAAGAGGAAGGGGATGAGGGGCGAACCGGTAAGCCAAAATCTAGGCGGGGCTTGTTTTCTTTCAGATGCCCACAGGAGCCGTTGGAAGTGGAGGGAGGGGGAGGAGCGACACCCCCGGACCGGTAAGACTTGAAAATCTAGCGGGGGCTGTTTTCTTTCAGAGGCCACAGGAAGCAGCCGTTGAAGGAGGAGGGGGAGGAGGACACCCGACCGGTAAGCTTCACAATAATCTAGCGCGGGGCTTGTTTCTTTCAGTAAGGCCCACAGGAGCCGTTGAAGAGGAGGGAGGGGGAGGAGCGCCACCAGACCGGAAATCTTCAAATCTAGCGCGGTGGCTGGCTTGTTTTCTTTCGAGGCCCACAGGAGCCGTTGGAAGAGAAGGAGGGGCGAGAGCGACACCCGACCGGTAAGCTTCAAAATCTAGCGCGGGGCATGTTTTACCCAAATCGAGAACGTTCCATTTGGAGAAGTGGGTTTTTTTTTTGAGACGCCGCTGATTGGTGGGTACGTGGACCGGGTAAGAGCTATTGGCAGTCAATCCCAGCAGATTTATTGTAGTACATGGTATTGAGTTGCTGTTGTATCCTGTTTGTAGCGGGGGGGGGGGGGGGGCCAAGTATGAAGGCCTGGGCAGTGTACTGTTCTGGATTCAGATGATGGGAGGTCAGGAAATCTGATAGCCTCCTGACGTCACATCCTGCGGCCAAGGTGTGTTCAGATGGGGCTCCAAAAGGACTGTGTTAGGAATGGAGCAGCAGCTCGATGGACCTCCGTCTCCTCAGGAGAGAGTGAGGAGGAATAGAGAGGAGCTACAGGAGGGTAGTCACTCCCAGACCAAGGAGGCAGACAATGGTCACGTCCCCCTAGGAAGGGCAAGGGCAGAGGCAGGTGCTAGAGAGAACCCCTGTGACCTACACTGAGCAAAAAGGTACTCGGGTTTGGAGTTCGATTGGAGGGGACAGTCTAGTGGGGGGCACCCACAGCGGCCGGGCATCCGGCACAGAGAACCGGCTCTGATGCTCAGAAGGGTAGCAAAAAAGAGGGAGGGCAATTGTAATAGGGGACTCTTAGTTTGTGGGTCGGAATTAGGCGATACTGTAGACCGCAGTGGGGACCCGGATGGTAGTTCCTGGCTCCCTGGTGCCAGGGTCTCGCATGTGTCAGAACGTTGATACAATAGATTCTGATAAGGTGAGGGTAGAGGAGCCTGATGTGTGGTACAAATAGTACCAATGACATAGGCAGTAAAAGTGTTGAGGTTCCTGACGGGAGAATTTAGGGAGTTGGGGGGAAAGTTAAGGAGAAGGATCAAAAGGGTTCCGATTCAGGATTTCCGCCTTGTGCCGCGTGACAGTGGGTGTAGGAATTGAATGAGAGTGGAGGTAAATGCGTGGCTGAGGGACTGGTGCCAGTGGGCAGGGATTTCAAGTTTCTTGATCACTGGGACCTTTTGGAAAGGCATGATCTGTACTCAAAAGACGGGTTGCTCTTGAAGCCTGTGAGGACCATATCCTGGCAAGGGAGATTTGCCATCAAGGCTTCTGTGGAAGACTTTTAAACTAGAAAGGGCTGGGGGAGGGACTCGGGTAGAGGGGGCTAGGGGTCAGGGTGTGGGCAAGAGGCAGAGAAGGGGAAGACTCGGGGTTCCAAAATGTAGGGAGGAAAGATGAAATAAGATAATGACCGAGAATAGGGATGGTGGGTTTCTAATGTGTATCTTTTAATTGTAGGAGCCATTGTAGAGTAAGGTGGACGAATTAGAGCTGGATGACAACTGGAAATATTGATGTTGTTTCATGGGAAGGATGTAGAAGAGAAATGGAGGACATTTAAAGGGGAAATTGTAAGAGTACAGAATCTTTATGTCCCTGTTCGGTTGAAAGGAAATGGTCGGCACGGACTGGAAGGGCCGAGAGGGCCTGTTTCCGTGCTGTAATTGTTATATGGTTATATGGTTATATGGTTAGAGGGGATTAGATGGGTTCAGAGGGGGCTAGGGGATTTAGAGAGGTTTGGATGGAATAGAGGGTGTTTATAGTGGTTTGGATGGATTTAGAGTTGTTTAGAGGGGTTTACAGGGATTAGGAGGGGTTAGAAGTGATCTAGAGGCGTTGTGAGGGATTTAGAATGAGTTTAGACAGGTTCGCAGGAGTTTAGAGTGTTTTAAAAGTGGTTCAGATTGGTGAAGATGTGTTTATAGGACCTATAGAGGGTTTTAGAGAAGCTTTACCGGGTTCTTGAGGAGTTTTGGGGAGTTCGGGATTTAGGACGGTTTCTTAAGGTTTCATTTGAGGTTTTTGGGGTGTTGTGGGATTTAGAGAGGTTTAGAGGGGTTTCGAGAGTGGTTTAGAGAGTGTTTGGAGGGGTTAGAGGGTATAAGAGTTATTTAGTTATTTGGAGGTGGTTTAAGGATTTAGAGGATGGCTTTGAGGGATTTAAGGGGGTATAGGGTGTTGAAATAGGATTAGAGGGTTTATGAGGTTTGCAGTGCATTTTTCAGGGATTTAGTGGGGGTTTTTTTTAAGAGGGGTTTTTTTAGAGGGATTTTACGCATGTTTATTGGTGTTTGTTTAGATGGTTTTAGAGTTAAATTAGGGTGTTTTAGAGGGGTCTATAGGGATTTAGTGGCTTTAATAGGGGCTTTTAGTGGGGGGTTTTGGAGGGGTTTGGAGAGGGTTTAGATGTAGTTTCTGAGGGATGTTAGAGTGGATTTAGTGGGGTTTAGAGGGGATTTGAGGGGTTGCAGAGGGACTATATAAGGGTTTAGTTGGGTTTAGTTGGGATTAGAAAGGCTCAGAATCTTTAGAGGGGTTTAGAGCAGTTTAGCGGGTTTAGAGGGGTTTAGAGGGGTTTAGGGGAGTAGAGGGTTTAGATGCGTTTAGAGGGATTTGTAGCGGGTTTAGCGGGGTTTAAAAGGTATTAGAGGAGGTTAGAGGGACTTTGGAACGGTTGTGAGCGTTTGCGGGGACGGTTTAGCGGGGTTTAGTGCGACTTTGAGCGGGTTTTGAGTGGTTTAGAATAGTTTAGATGGTTTTAGAGGGGGTTTAGAGGAGCTCAGTGGTTAAAAGGGTATTTCGAGAGGATTAGATGGGCTTAAAGAGGTTAGGGGGTTTAGAGGGGTTTAACCATATAACCATATAACCATATAACAATTACAGCACGGAAACAGGCCTTCTCGGCCCTTCCAGTCCGTGCCGACCATTTGTTTTCCCTAGTCATTCTACCTGCGCACTCAGACATTACCCATCCATTCCCTTCACGTTCCATATACATAGTTGCTGGAAACCCTGGAAAAAACATTCTATAATTCCTCTGTACTCTCTCTATTTTTTGACATCCTTCCTAATTGGCGACCATAATTGTACAACATACTCCAGATTGGTCTCACCAATGCCTTGTACAATTTTAACATTACTTCCCTACTCCTATATTCAATGCTCTGATTTATGAAGGCCATCAAACCAAAGGCTTCATTACCACCCTTCTACATTTGCGATTCCACTTCAGGTAACGATGCACAGTTATTCAGATCCCTATGTTCACTGCATTCCCTCAATTCCTACCATTTACCACGACGTTCCTATTTTGATTTGTCCTGCAAGATGTAGCTAGCACTTCACACTTAACAGCATTAAACTCATCTTGCCTCTTTCAGCCCACTTTTCCCAAATGACCAAATCTCTCTGTAGATTTGAAAATCTACCTTCATTATCTCCCAAAACACCCTATCTTATTATCATCTGCATCTTACGTATCCTTATGTTCCACCCCGCATCCAGATCATTGATTTGTACATGAGAAACAACAAGTGGAACCAAAACACAGATTCCCAGAGGCACCCACACTGGTCACCGGCTTCCAACCTTGACCCAAACAGCCATCCACATTACTCTCTGACATCTACCATTTCAGCACTGTTGAAGCCCATCTGGTATTCCGCATTAACACCAAAGATTTGAACCATCTCTTAACCAAACCTTCCATGGGGAACCTTGTCAAGGCCTTACTGAAATCCACATAGACAACATCCTGCCTTTACCCTCATCAATTAGCCCGAGTTACCGCTTGAAAAAATTAAAGAGGTTTGGTCAAACATACCTGTCATGGCACAATCCATGTTGACTGTCTGATTCAGTCCTTGTTTATTCAGATGCTTATATTAATTATCTCTAGGTATCCTTTCATTAATTTGTCCCACACTACGTCAATACTTATGGTTATAATTGCTAGGTTTATTCTTTGAACCCTTTTTTTTAAACAATGGAACAACAGATGCGCCAGTATGCCAATCCTCCGGACTATTCCCGATTTCTATGCATTTGCATATTTATGTCATAGCTCCTGCATTTCTACATAATCTCCCCAATGTCCTAGGGAAATATCCTGTTAGGACCTGGTAGGACTTATCCACTTTTATATTTTTCAAATGGTCAGTACGTCCACCTCTTTGAATCTATAGGTTTCATAGCTACTCTACTTTTTCCCCTTAACTCCAGAGTTCAATATCCTTCTCCTTGGTGAATACCGAAGGAAAAGAAATTGTTCAATATCTCCCCTCTATTTTGGCTCTTCAGTTTAGCTGGTCCATTCTGGTTTTCTAATGGTCAATTGTATCCCTAGTTACTCCTTTTGCTATACATATCGCTGTAAAAACCCTTTGGGTTTACTTTCACCTTTCTTGCCAAAGCAACCGCATATCTTCTTTTAGCCTTCCTAATACTGTCTAAGATTCTTTTTACATTCTTTTATACTATTCTTGCACTCTCATTTACTTCATGTCTCCTATAATTATTGGAGATATTTCTCTTTTTTCGAAACGTGTGTCATTTCCCTTGGATACCAATGCTTTCTTTCCAATTTTTACTATTTTCCTTTAAACCTAACAGGGACATATGATTCTGTACTCTTACAATTTCCCCTTTAAATGTCCTCCATTTGTTTCTACATCCTTCATGAAACAAAGGTCCCGATTCACTCCTTTAAAATCCTTACGCTTTCCCTCAAAGTTAGACTTTCTCATCAAAAATCTCCACCAAGGTCCTAGCTCTGACTTCTCCATTATTAATTGAAACTTTGGTATTGTGATCATGTTCCCAAGTGTCACCAAAGCATACCTCTTTAACCTGAACTCCTCATTTCCTAACAGGAGATGTCCAGCACTGCCCCTTCTCTGGTCGTACCTCTATGTACTGCTGCAAAAACCTATCTGCACACATTTTACAAACTCCAACATCCAGCCAATTTACAGATGTGTTTTCCAGTTATTTTTGCGGTAAATTGAAATCTCCCACTATCAACCTTGTGTTACTACTAATATGTGCTATCTCCTTACATATTTGCTCTTCCATTCGCGCTCCCCATTGGCGTGTCTATAATTACGCCCGAAAAGTGATGCTACCCGTTCCCACTTCTCAGTTTCACCCCAAATAGCCTTTCCTAGACGGGCCCTCTAATGTATCTGGACAAAGCATGCTGTATATCTTCTCTGACAAGCAATGCAACACTTTCCTCTGGGATCCCTCCAATTATATCACCCGTAAGCAACGAAATCCTTGTATATTTAGTTTCAAATCACAGGCCCTCTGCAACATCATGTTTCACTGCTTGCCACGACATCATATTTCTGGTGCTCATCAGGCTCCAAGTTCATCCACCTTACTTTACAAAGCTCCTAGCATTTAAAATATATACATTTTAGACACCACCATCCTTTATTCTCTGTCTATATCTTTCATCATCTTTCCTCGCCTACATTTTGGATCGAGTGCTTCCCTTTCTGCCTCTTTGCCCAACACACTGCCCTAGGAGACCCCGCAACTTTACCCGAGTCCCTCCCCCAGTTTTCTAAGTTTGTAAAAGTCTCTCCAGTAGCCTTTGAATCTCCTGCCAGGATATTAGTCCCCCTCCGGGTTCAAAGTGAAACCGTTCCTTTTGTGTTAAGATCATCCTTCCCCAAAAGGAAGGGTGTCCAAGTGATCAAGGAAACTTTCGAATCCTGCCACTGCTCCGTCCCTCAAGCCACGGATGTATCCTCCAGCTCATTTCATTCCTACTCTCACGTCACGCGGGCACAGGCAGTAATCTGAAATCAGTTACCTTTTGGTTCCTTCTCCCTTATCTTTCCCCCAACTCCTAAATTCTCCGTCAGGACCTCCATCATTTTATGCCTATGTCATTGGTATTATTGTGACCAAAACACCATCTGGCTCCTCTCCCTCTCCTATCAGACTTCGTTTTTGTACACGTTCAGGACCCTATGCGATGACCCTGGCACCTGTGAGGCAAAACTTCTCATTCCGGGTCTCACGACTGACGTCTACAGAATCGCCAATCAGACCACTAAACTATAGAGTCCCTATTACAATTGCCTCTCTCTTTTTGCTACCCTCTGAGATCAGAGGCGGTCTCTGTGGACCGAAGGCCCGGGCGCTGTTGAGTGCCCCAGTAGGACTGTCCTCCAATCGTACTCAAACCCGAGTACCTATTTTCCGGTGTACGGTTCACAGGGGTCCTCTCTAGCCCTGCCTTCTGCCGTTTGCACCTTCCTATACCGATTGCCCACTTGTCTGGCTCCTGTGGTCTGGGAGAGTGATACCTCCCTGTAGCTCCTCTCTATTTACCTCTCACTCTCCTGAGGAGAACGGAGGTCATCGAGCTGTGCTCAAGGTTCCTAACACACGTCCTTTAGGACGCCCATCTCAACACGACTGGGCCAGATGTGACGTTGGAGGCTAACAGATTTCTGACTCCCACATCTGATCATCCAGAACAGTACAATGCCCAGGACTTCATACTGCCCCCCCCCCCCCCATTTTGCCCCCCCCCCCCCCCCCCCCCCCCCCCCCCCCCCCCCCCCCCCCCCCCCCCCCCCCCCCCCCCCCCCCCCCCCCCCCCCCGCTACACAGGATCAACGGAAACACATACAAGAACACAACAAACTGCGGGGATCTGACTGCCAAATCGTGCTTACCTGGTCACTTCCCCACCCAATCAGCCGGCTTCCTCAAAAAAAACAACTTCTCCAAATGGAGATGTTATCGATCTTGGTTAAAAAAAACAAGGCCCCGCGCTAGGATTTTGAAGCTTACGGTCGGGTGTCGCTCCTCCCCCTTTCTCTTCCAACGGTCTCATGTGGGCCTCTGAAAGAAAACAAGCCGCGCTTGATTTTTGAAAGATTAACACGGTCGGGCTGTCGCTCCTCCCCCTCCTCCTCTTCCAACGGCTCTTGTGGCAGGCCTCTGAAAAAGAAAACAAGCCCGCGCTAGATTTTGAAGCTTACCGTGTCGGGTGTCGTCTCCCCTCCCCTCTTCCAACGGACTCTGGTGGGCCTCTGGAAAGAAAAACGCCCCCCGCGACTTAGATTTTATGAAGTTAACGGGTCGGGTGTCGCATCCTCCCGCCTCTCTTCCAAACGTCCTGTGGGCCTCTGCAAGAAAACATGGCCCCCCGCGTAGATTTTGATAGCTTACGGTCGCCCCTCCCCCTCCACCTCTTCCAAAACTGATGGACCTCGAAATGCCTTTAAACCCTAAACCCCATTAAATCCCTATAATCCTCTTCTAAACGCTACTAACCCATCTAAACCACTTCTAAACCCACCTAAAACACTCTCAACCCACTAAACCCCTCGAAACCACGTCCATATAATTCTAAACACTTAAACCCCTCTAACGCTCAATGACCCTATATACACCTCCCAAACCGCTCAAACCCCTCTAAACGACAAACCAAACAACGATAAAAACCCTCTAAATTCTAAACCCCTCTAACACCATTCTATCCCAAACATAACCCAAATAAAACCTCTAAACCCCCAGGTCATCTAAACACCTCTACATCACTCTTAACAATTCTGACCCGCAAACCACATTAAACCCCTCTAAACCGCTGGTAAATCAATTAAACCATTAAACCCCATCTGATTCCTCAAAAACCGTTATCAACCCAACCCTACCCCTAAACCCCTCAACCGTGTAATGCCTCTAACATCCTCAATACCCCTTATACAACATCTGAACCCATCCCCCCCCTCCCCCCCCCCCACATCTGAACCAAGTCCTAAACCTCTTAATACTGCTCCAAACCCATTCTAAACCTATTGAATACATCTAAAACCCACTAAACCACCACTAAACCATCCAAAACCACTCTAAAACCATATTAAACCTCTTCTGAATCCTCAAAAACCTCTCTCAACACTAACACCTCCTAATCCCATTTAACCCCCCTGTAAACACTCTGAACCGCGTAAACCCCTCTAACCCTCCTTAAACTCCCTGTAAACCACAGTAAACCCTCTAGAGCACTTCTAAACCCCCATAAACCACTCAAAACGCCGCTTAACACATGTAAACACCTCTACTCAACCCCTATAATCCGCCTCTGAAAGCCCTCTAAACCCTCTAAGCCTTTCTAATCCCCTCTGACCCCCACTAAATTCCCTCTACAACCCTCAGAACACATCTAAACACTCTATAAATCCTCTAAACCCCCTCTTAGCCCACCAAACCCACTCTAAATCAGTCAAAATGCCTCTAAAACCCTTATAAACCCAACCCCCTCTAAAACCCCCTAAATCAACTCTAAACCCATCTAAACCATATAACCATATAACCACATAACAATTACAGCACGGAAACAGTCCCTCTCGGCCCTTCCAGTCCGTGCCGACCATTTGTTTTCCCCTAGTCCCATCTACCTGCACTCAGACCATACCCCTCCATTCCCTTCCCGTCCATATGCCTATCCACTTTACTTTTAAATGTTAAAATCGATCCTGCCTCCACCACTTCTGCTGGAAGCTGATTCCACACAGCCACCACCCTCTGAGTAAAGAAGTTCCCCCTCACGTTACCCCTTAACTTCTGTCCCTTAATTCTCATGTCATGCCCTCTTGTTTGAATCTTCCCTACCCTCAATGGGAAAAACCTATCCACGTCAACTCTGTCTATCCCTTTCATAATTTTAACGACCTCAATCAAGTGTCCCCTTAACCTTCTGCGCTCCATAGAATAAAGACCTAACTTGTTCAACCTTTCTCTGTAACATAGTTGCTGGAACCCTGGCAACATTCTAATAAATCTCCTCTGTACTCTCTCTATTTTGTTGACATACTTCCTATAATTAGGCGACCAAAATTGTACAGCATACTCCAGAATTGGTCTTACCAATGCCTTGTACAATTTTAACATGACTTCCCTACTCCTATATGCAATGCTCTTATTTATAAAGGCCAGCACACCAAAGGCTTTCTTTACCACCCTATCTACATGCGATTCCACCTTCAGAGAACTATGCACAATTATTCCTAGATCCCTTTGTTCCACAGCATTCCTCAATTCCCTTCCATTTACCATGAACGTCCTATTTTGATTTGTCCTGCCAAGATGTCAACATGTCAACAGTCAACATGGATTTGTGCCTGGAAGGTCATGTTTGACAAACCTTCTTGATTTTTTTGAAGCGGTAACTAGGGAAATTGATGAGGGTAAAGCAGTGGATGTTGTCTATATGGATTTCAGTAAGGCATTTGACAAGGTTCCCCATGGAAGGTTGGTTCAGAAGGTTCAATCTTTGGGTGTTAATGGCGGAGTAGCAAGATGGATTCAACAGTGGCTGAATGGGAGATGTCAGAGAGCAATGGTGGATGGCTGTTTGTCAGGTTGGAAGCCGGTGACCAGTGGGGTGCCTCAGGGATCTGTGTTGGGTCCACTTTTGCTTGTCATGTACATCAATGATCTGGATGATGGGGTGGAAAATTGGATAAGTAAGTATGCAGATGATACTAAGATAGGTGGTATTGTGGATAATGAAGTAGATTCTCAAAGTCTACAGAGAGATTTGGGCCATTTGGAAAAGTGGGCTGAAAGATGGCAGATGGAGTTTAATGCTGATAAGTGTGAAGGTTGAACAAGTTAGGTCTTTATTCTTTGGAGCGCAGAAGGTTAAGGGGGGACTTGATTGAGGTCTTTAAAATGATGAAAGGGATAGACAGAGTTGACGTGGATAAGCTTTTCCCATTGAGGGTAAGGAAGATTCAAACAAGAGGACATGACATGAGAATTAAGGGACAGAGTTTAGGGGTAACGTGAGGGGGAACTTCTTTACTCAGAGGGTGGTGGCTGTGTGGAATGAGCTTCCAGCAGAGGTGGTGGAGGCAGGATCGATTTTAACATTTAAAAGTAAAGTGGATAGGTATATGGACGTGAAGGGAATGGAGGGGTATGGTCTGAGTGCAGGTAGATGGGACTAGGGGAAAACAAATGGTCGGCACCGACTGGAAGGGCCGAGAGGGCCTGTCTCCGTGCTGTAATTGTTATATGGTTATATGTAGCACTTCACACTTAACAGCATTAAACTCCATCTGCCATCTTTCAGCCCACTTTTCCAAATCTCTCTGTAGACTTTGAAAATCTACCCCACTGGTCACGGCTTCCAACCTGACAAACAGCCATCCACCATTACTCTCCGACATCTCCCATTCAGCCACTGTTTAATCCATCTTGCTACTCCGCCATTAACACCCAAAGATTGAACCTTCTTAACCAACCTTCCATGGGGAACCTTGTCAAAGGCCTTACTGAAATCCGTATAGACAACATCCACTGCTTTACCCTCATCAATTTCCCTAGTTACCGCTTCAAAAAATTCAAGAAGGTTTGTCAAACATGACCTTCCAGGCACAAATCCATGTTGACTGTTCCTGATCAGACCCTGTTTTTTCCAGATGCTTATATATATTATCTCTAAGTATCCTTTCCATTAATTTGCCCACCACTGACGTCAGACTAATAAGTCTATAATTGCTAGGTTTATTCTTTGAACCCTTTTTAAACAATGAAACAACATGCGCAGTACGCCAATCCTCCGGCACTATTCCCGTTTCTAATGACATTTGAAATATTTCTGTCATAGCTCCTGCTATTTCTACACTAACCTCCCTCAATGTCCAAGGGAATATCCTGTCAGGACCTGGAGACTTATCCACTTTTATATTTTTCAAAAGTGTCAGTAGTTCCTGCTCTTTGATTCACATAGTTTCCATAGCTACTCTACTTTTCCCCCTTAACTCACAGAGTTCAATATCCTTCTCCTTGGTGAATACAGAAGAAAATAAATTGTTCAATATCTCCCCCATTACTTTTGGCTCTGCAGGTAGCTGTCCATTCTGGTTCTCTAATGGTCCAATTTTATCCCTCGTTGTCCCTTTGCTATTAATATAGCTGTAGAAACCCTTTGGGTTTACTTTCACCTTTCTTGCCAAAGCAACCTCATACCTTCTTTTAGCCTTCCTAATTTCTTTCTTAAGCTTCTTTTTACATTCTTTATACTCCTCTAGCACCTCATTTACTCCATGCCTCCGATAATTATTGTAGATATCTCTCTTTTTTCGAAACAAGTGTCCAAGTGTCCAACCCCTATAAACCTCCTATAAATCCATCTAAACCCTTCTAAACCCATTCTAAACCCCTGGAAACCACTTTAAACCCTTCCAAACCCCTGAAAACCCCTCTAAAGTCCCATGCACCCCTCTAAACCACTCCTAGCCCCATCTAAATCCCTCTAAACCAACTGAATACCTCTAAAACCCGCTAATCCCCTCTAACCCCGTCTAAACACCTCTAAAACGCTCCAAACTCATTTAATCCCCTTTAAGTAACTTCTAAACCACTCTTAACCCCTCTAAACCACAAACCCCCTCTTAACCCTATCTAAATCCTTCTAAACCCGAGTAAACCTCATCTGAATCTCTCAAAACCGTACTAAACCCCAAACTCCCCTAAACCCCTCTAACTCCCCGGTAAATCCCCTCTAAAACCCTCTATATCCGCTATAAACACTCAACCCATCTGAACCACTTCGAAATCCGCCTATACTCCTCCAAACCCATGTAAACCCATTCTAACCCATCTAAACGCCTCAAAACCCCTGTAAACCTCCTCTAAATCCATCTAAACCCCTCCAAATTCCATCGAATCCATTCGAAACCCCCTTTAAACCCCTGTAAAACACTGTCAACCCGTCTAAACTCCTCTAAGCTCCCCCAAAACCCCTATAAACCCCTCTAAACACATCTAAACCCCATTTTGCACTAAACACATCTAAACCCCCTATAAACCCCGCTAAACGCATCTACACTCCTGTAAACTCGCTAAACCCTTCTAATCCCTCCTAAACCCTCTAAATCCCCTCTACATCCCTGAGAACCCCTCTAAACCCGCCTAAGCCCCTCGTAACCACTCGAAAGCCCACTGAACGCACTCCAAATCCCCAACACGCATCTAAAACCCTTCTAACTCCATCTAATCCCTCTAAAGCCCTCCAAACACCCAGCATCAACTCTTAGCCCATCTAAACCACTATAAACGTCCTATACATATATTTATACCCCTCTAAACCACCCCTAAACCCCTGGAAATCACTGTAACCCCTCCTAAACCCCTCTAAACGCCTCTAAACGTCCAGTAGAGCCTCAACACCCCTCGAAACCTCCTCTAAACCCCCACGTAACACAACTCTAAAACCCTCTAAACACCTCTAAACATAATCTAAACCCATCTGAACACTTTCTAAAACCCCTCTAAACCCCTATAATCCCCACTGAATAACCTTTTAAACAAGTTTGAAACAAGGTTATTCATGGATAACCCCTTGAGATGGACAGTCATCTCGTTTTCGAGGGGGTCCAACATACAGCACAAGACATAACATACATAGAGGCTCTCATTGACCCACCTACTCACACACCAATCCCAAACACCCTCCATCCCCACTTGTTATAGTTTATGACAATTGTTAATTGACTTTACATATCCAATAATAATAGGTTATGTGTTACAGCATAATGTTGATGCATAATACCATATACCACCTATCATACATCGTACTTTAAGCGGTACGTTGGACCCCCTCGTTTTCGAGGGGTTCCAAAATTATTACATGATATATTATTTCATAGTATTGTGATATAATACAATATGACCTTGCAACACTATGCAATACAATAATACATAACTGTAATGGCAATGCATATACAATAGCTATGCCAAATATTCACACACAGAGCAAGCCCTTTAACCCACTAACAGCCTGTAAACCCTCTAAGTCCCTCTAAACCCTCTCTAACCTCCCCTACACCCCACTAAACCCCTGTAAAGCCCCTCTGAAACCATCTATACCGCCTAAATCACATCTAACCCCATCTGAATTACTTCTAAACCCTACTAAACACATCCTAACCCGCATAAACCCATTCTTATCCCCTCTAAAACCACCTCAACCACCTCTAAACCACTCTGATCCCCTCTAAACCCATTTAAACCCCCTCTGAATTAATCAAAACCATCTAAATTCACCCTAACCCCCTCTAACATCCCCTAAACCCCTCTAAACCCATATAAACCCCTGTAAACCACAGTAAACCCCTCTAAACCCCCTCTAAACGTCCATAAACCCCCTCGAAACCTATCTAAACACTCTAAGTCCCTCTAATCCACACGAAATCCCCTCTACACCCTCAGAGCCCCTCTAAACCCTGCCTAACCCCTATAAACCCGCTCTAACCACTTATAAACCATCTACACCCCTTCTAAACCCCTCTAACTCCCTCTAAACCCCACTAAACCCCGCACTAAACCCCACAAATCTCCAACAAAACCCTTCTAGCCCCATCTAATCCCTCTAAACCCCATATAAACCACTCCAAACCTCCCTAAATCAACTCTAAACTTACCGAAACCCGTATAAACCTCATATAAATCCATTCTAAACCCCTCTAAACCGCTCTAAACCCCCCTCTAAACCCCCTCTAAACACCCTCTAAACCACTCTAAACCCCTCTAAACCCCCCTAAACCCGCTCGCAATCACTCTAAACCCCATTAAACCCTCTCTGAATCCCTTAAAACCGTACGAAACCCTAACATCCCCTACACCCCTCTAAACCCATGTACTGCCCCTCTAAAACCCTCTATACCCCCTATACACACATCCAAACCCATCCGAACCACTTCTAAACACCTTTATACTCCTCCAAACCCATTCTAATCATCTCAAACCCCATCCAAATCACCTTTAACTCCAACTAAAACACTCCAAACCCATTTAAACCCTCTGAATTCCTCAAAACCTCTAAACCCTCTTGTAACTCCTCTAAACCCGCTTTAAACCCCTGAAACCACTGTAAACCCTACTAAACCTCTCTAACCCCCCCTAAACCCCTCCAACCCCACCCAAACCCCTCTAAACTCCTCTAAACTGCTCTAAACCCCTCTAAACGTTCTGAGCCTTACTAATCCCCACTAAAGCCAACTAAATCCCTATAGAGTCCCTATGAAACACCTCTAATCCCCTCTAAACTCCACTAAATCCCCTCTACATCCCTCAGAATATCCCTAAACCCCCTCTAAACCCCTCTAAACCCCTCTAACACCCTATAAAACCACTAAAATCCTTATAAACACCTCCAGACCCCCTAAATTAACCCCATCTAAATACCAATAAACACCCGTAAAATTTCTCTAAACCCCTCTAAACTCCCTCTAAATCCCTGAAATCAACTGCAAATCCTTCTAAACCCCTCTAAGCCCTTCTAAACACCCCAATACCCCTCTAAAACCCTCAAAGCCACCTCTAAATCCCTTAAACCACCGCCAAATAACTCTAAAACCATTTTACCTAAACACACTCTCAACCACTCTAAACCCCTCTACACCCGTTCTAAATCCCTCAAAAACCCCCATTAAACCGCCTTTGAATCCTTCAGGGGGGGGGGGGGGTACACAAAAAGCTGGAGAAACTCAGCGGGTGCAGCAGCATCTAAGGAGCGTAGGAGATAGGCGACGTTTCGGGTCGAGACCCTTCTTCCTTCACAACCGTCCTAAACCCGAACATCCCCTAAACCCCTCTAAACCCGGTGAAGCCTCGCTAAAACCCTCTATACGTGCTATAAATACATCTTCACCCATCTGAACCATTTCTAAACCACTCTAAACTACTCCAAACCCATTTAAACTCATTCTAAATTCCTCACAACGCCTCTAGAACACTTCTAACCCCACATAATCCCACTAAACCCCTCTAAATAACTAAATCCATCTAAACCATTTAAAACACCCTCTAAGCCCATCTAAAACTCTCTAAATCCCCTAGCCCCCTATAAACCCATCTAATCCCCTCTAAATACCCTTTAAACCACTAAAGCCCACCGAACCCCCTCTAAACATAGAAACATAGAAACATAGAAATTAGGTGCAGGAGTAGGCCATTCAGCCCTTCGAGCCTGCACCGCCATTCAATATGATCATGGCTGATCATCCAACTCAGTATCCCGTACCTGCCTTCTCTCCATACCCTCTGATCCCCTTAGCCACAAGGGCCACATCCAACTCACTCTTAAATATAGCCAATGAACTGGCCTCAACTACCCTCTGTGGCAGAGAGTTCCAGAGACTCACCACTCTCTGTGTGAAGAAAGTCTTTCTCATCTCGGTCTTAAAGGATTTCCCCCTTATCCTTAAGCTGTGACCCCTAAAACCCTCTAAACCACTAAACCACTCTAAACCCACTCTAAATCCCTCTAACCCCCACTAACGCCCCCCCGAATCCTTCCCAACCGTTCTAAAGCCCCTCTATCCTCCCCTAATTCCATTTAAACTCCTCTAAACCCATCTGAAGCACTTCTAACCCCACCTATACCCCTCTAAATCCTTCCAAACCCCACTAAACCTCTCTCAACCAAACTAAACCACACGAAACCACTTCCAAACAACTCTAAAATCATCGAAACACCACTAATCGCCCCATAAACCCCTCTAAATCCAAACCCTTAAGCATTTTTCAAGTTTCTATAAAATCCCCCCTCAGTCTTCTAAATTATAGCCAGTCGTTCCACGCATGATAGTCCTGACATCCCAGGAATCAGTCTGGTGAACCTTCTCTGTACCCCCTCTATGGCAAGCATGTATTTTCTCAGATTTGGGACCAAAACTGTACGCAATATTCCAGGTGTGGTCTCACCAATACCCTGTACAACTGCAGTAGAACCTCCCTGCTCCCATACACAAATCCTTTCGCTGTGAATGCTAACGTACCAATTGTTTTCTTCACTGCCTGCTGCACCTACATGCCTACTTTCAATGATTGGTGTACCATGACACCCAGGTCTCGATGCATCTCCCCTTTTCCTAATTTGCCACCATTAAGATAATGGTCTACCATACAGTTATTGCCACCAAAAGTGGATAACCTCACATTTATGCACATTATTGGAGCGCAGAAGGTTAACGGGGGACTTGATTGAGGTATTTAAAATGATGAAAGGGATAGACAGAGTTGACGTGGATAAGCTTTTCCCATTGAGGGTAGGGAAGATTCAAACAAGAGGGCATGACATGAGAATTAAGGGACAGAGGTTTAGGGGTAACGTGAGGGGGGACTTCTTTACTCAGAGGGTGGTGGCTGTGTGGAATCAGCTTCCAGCAGAGGTGGTGGAGGCAGGATCGATTTTAACATTTAAAAGTAAAGTGGATAGGTATATGGACGTGAAGGGAATGGAGGGGTATGGTCTGAGTGCAGGTAGATGGGACTAGGGGAAAACAAATGGTCGGCACGGACTGGAAGGGCCGAGAGGGCCTGTCTCCGTGCTGTAATTGTTATATGGTTATATATGGTTATACTACATCTGCCATGCATTTCCCCATTCACCCAGCCTAGCCAACTCACCTTGCAGCCTCCTAGCATCCTCCTCACACCTAACACTACCCCCCAGCTTAGTGTCAGCCGCAAACTTGGAGATGTTCCATTCAATTCCCTCGTCCAAATCATTAATATATATTGTAAATAGCTGGGGTCCCAGCACTGGGCCTTGCGATACCCCTTTAGTCAGTGCCTGCCATTCTGAAAAGGACCCGTTTACTCCTTCCCTTTGCTTCCTGTCTGCCAGCCAGTTCTCTATCAACATCAACACTGAACCTCCCAATACCGTGTGCTTTAAGTTTGTATACTAATCTCTTATGTGGGACCTTGCCGAAAGCCTTCTGAAAGTCTAGATATAAAACATCCACTGGTTCTCCCTTATCCACTCTGCTAGTTACATCCTATATATATTCTGTAAGATTCGTCTGACATGATTTACCTTTCGTACATCCATGCTGACTTTGTCTAATGATTTCACCACTTTCCAAATGTACTGCTATCCCATCTTTAATAACTGACTCTAGCAGTTTCCCCACTATCGATGTTAGACTAACTGGTCTGTAATTCCCCGTTTTCTGCTCCCTCCTTTATTTGAAAAGCCGGGTTCCATTACCTGCCCTCCACTCGTCAGGAACTACTGCAGAAACTAAGGAGTTTTGAAAAAATATCACTAATGCATCCATTATTTCTGTGGCTACTTCGTTGGGTACTCTGGGATGCAGACTATCTGGCCCTGGGGATTTATCGGCATTTAATCCATTCAATTTACCCAACACCACTTCTCGGCTAACCTGGATTTCACTCAGTTCCCCCACCTGATTTGACCTCCGGTCGCCTGCTATTTCCGGCAGATTATTGATGTATTCCTCAGTGAAGACAGAATCAAAGTAGTTATTGAATTGTTCTGCCATGTCCTTGTTCCCCGTGATCAATTCACCTGTTTCTGACTGCAAGGGACCTACATTTGTTTTAACATATCTTTCTCTTCACATATCTACAAAATATTTTAGAATTTTTAGAATCCATCAACCCTTTTAGAATTGATTGCCAGTCTATCTTGGCCAATTCACTTCTCATACCTTCAAAGTTACCTTTGTTTAAGTTCAGAACCCTTGTTTCTGACTTAATTATGTCACTCTCCATCCTAATGAAGAACTCAGCCATATTATGGTTACTCTTGCCCAAGGGGCCACGCAAACAAGACTGCTAACTAACCCTTCCTCATTACTCAACACCCAGTCTAGAATAGCCTGCAATCTCGTTGGTTCATCTACATGTTGGTTTAGAAAACTATCCCGCATACATTCCAATAAATCCTCTCCCTCAGCACCCCCGGCGCAACTGATTCACCCAAACTATATGTAGATTGAAGTCACCCATTATAACTGTTTTAGCCTTGTCGCAAGCATTTCTAATTTCGTGTTTGATGCCATCCCCAGCTCCACTACGACTGTGAGGTGGACTGTACACAACTCCCACTAGCGTTTTCTGACCCTTAGAGTTTCGCAGCTCTACCTATATCGATTCCACATCCTCCAAGCTAATGTCCTTCCTTTCTGTTGCATTAATCTCCTCTATCACCAGCAACGCTATCCCACCGTCCTTTCCTTTCTGCCATCCCTCCTGAATATTGAATATCCCTGGATGTTCAGCTCCCAGCCTTGGTCCCCCTGGAACCATGTCTCCGTGATCCCAACTATTGCATAGTCATTAATCGCTATCTGCACATTCAACTCGTCCACCATATTACGAATGCTCCTTGCATTGAGACACAAAGTCTTCAGGCTTTTTACAACACTCTTACTCCTTATACAATTTTCTTGACAAGTGGTCCCTTTTGATTTTTGCCCTGGAAACCCACCACCTCTGATTCTCTGTTTGATATTTTTTTTTCTTCTTCCCCCCTACATGTTGGGTCTGTGTGCTTCCTTTCTCTGCCTCCTGTGCCTCCGACCCTGTCGACTGGCTTTCTCTATTTGATTCCCTCCCCCCAACCGTTCTAGTTTAAAGCTCCCCCTCCCCCGGTAGCCTTTCCAAATTTCCCTGGCAGGATACTGGTCCCCCTCGGGTTCAAGTGCAACTCGTCCTTTTTATACAGGTCACTCCTTCCCCAAAAGAGGTTCGGTTGTCCCATAAACGAATCCATGCCCTCTGCACTAATCCTTCAGCCATGCATTTATCATCCACCTTGCTCCATTCCTACTCTCACTGTCGCGTGGCACAGGAAGTAATCCTGAGATTGTTATGTTTGCGGTTATTTTCATTAACTCTCTTCCTAACTCTCTACATTCTCCTTTCAGGATATATTCTATTTTCTTACCTATGTCATTGGTACCAATATGTACCACGACCTCAGACTCCTCTCCCTCCCTTTTCAGGATATCTTGGGCACGTTCAGACACATCCCGGACCCTGATTTGCCAATCTGACCCCGTAACTATTGAGTCCTCTATTACTGATGCCCCCTCTTCTTTTCCTTACCCTTCTGAGCAACAGGCCCGGTGTCTGTACTGCAGGCCATGTCTCTGTTGGTACCCCAGGTAGGCTTCCCCCCCCCCCCCCCCCAACAGCACTCAAACAGGAGTACTTATTTCCAAGGTGTACAGCCACTGGTGTACTCTCTGGCGCCCGCCTCTGCCCCTTGCCTCTCCCAACCGTGACCCACGTGTCAGCCTCATGTGGTTTTGGACAGACTACCTCCCTGTAACTCCTCTCTATGACCTCCTCACTCTCCCTGACCAGACGGAGGTCATCGAGCTGCTGCTCCAGGTTCCTAACACAGTCCTTTAGGAGCCCGATCTCGACACACTTGGCGCAGATGTGGACGTCTGGAGGGCTACCCGACTCCATTACCTCCCACATCTGACATCCAGAACAGTAAGCTGCCCTGGCACTCATACCTCCCTTACCCTAGATACAACACAAAATACAATAATATAATATATAATACAAAAATACAATTCAAAGTACAGTACAGTACAAACTGCTGGATTCTGACTGCCATCAGCTGCGTACTCAAGTCCACCAATTAGCGGCTTCCTCAAGCCCAGTTAATTGAATAGAACGTTACGGATTTAGAATGTTACGATTTCGGTTCCTCATTAAACCGAAGGCTCCTGGGCCTCTGTAGAAACAAAGCCCCGCGCTCGGGTTTTAAGCTTACCGCTCGGACGTCGCTCCTACCTCACCAACGGGTCCTGGACCTCGCTCGCACGTCGCTCCTCCTTCACCAACGGATCATGGGCCTCTAAACCCCACTAAACCCCTCTCAACCCCACTAAACCCCTCTAAACCACTTCCAAACAACCCTGAAACCGTGTCAACCCCTATAAGCTCCCCATGAATCCCACTAAACCCTCCAAACCCCTCTAAGCACCTCCAAACCACTTCTAAACAAATCTAAAACTCTCTAAACCCCTCTATACACCCTCTAACCGTATCTAAACCCATCTAAAACCCTCTAAACCCCCCAGATCCCCTCAAAATACCCTCTAAACCACTCTAGTCCCATTCTGAGTCTCTCTAAACCATTCTATGTCCCTCTAAACCCGCTATAAATCACTCTAAACCCCATTAACCCCCATCTGAATCATTCAAAACCGTACTAAACCCCAACTTCCCCAAACCTCTCTAAACCCACGTAAAACATTTCTAGAACCCTCTATACCCCCTATACACACATTTAAACCCATAAGAACCACTTCTAAACCCCTCTGTACTCCTTCAAACCCATCTAAACCCATTCTAATCTTCTCTATCGCCATCTAAACAATAAACCCAACTAAAACACTCTAAACCCACCTAAACCCCCTCTGAATTCCTCAAAACCTCTCAAAACCCCTCTAACCCCCACTGAACCCCATTTAAACCCCTGCAAACCACTGAATACCCCACTAAACCCGTCTGAACCCCCCAAACCTATCTAAACCCCACTAAACATCTAAACCCCTCTAAACCTCTCTGGACTGCTCTAAATACCTCAGATACTCTAACTGCTCTAGACCCCACTAAATATCCTCTACATGCCGCAGAACCCCACTAAACCCTCACTAAACCCCTCTAAACCCAATCTATACCCCCTATAACACTCTACTCCCCCTCTAAACCCCAACAAACTCCTTCTAAATCCCTCAAAACGCCTTAAACCCCATTCTAACCCTATCTAATCCCTCTATACCCCTCTAAAACCCCTAAATCAACTCTAAACCTATCTAAACCCCTATAAATCTCCTATAAACACCTCCAAATAGCTCTAAACCCCCTCTAAACCATTGCAAACCACTGAACATCCCTCTACATTACTTAACAAACCCAATAAACCCTCACTAAACGCCTTTAAACCACCTCTAAATAACTATAAACCCGTCTCAACCTCTCCAAATCCCTTTGAACACACTCTAAACCCATCTAAACCCCACCAAACACCCTTTAAACCCAAACCCCTCAAAAACCCTCTAAACCCCGCTAATCCCTACAGGATACCCTCTAAACCACTCTAAACCCACTATAAACACTTCTAAAACACTCTATACCAGCTTTCAATCCCATTAAACCCCATTAAACCCCCACTGAATCACTCAAAACCGTTCTAAACCCCAACCTCCACTAAACCCTTCTAAGGCCATGTAAAGCCGATCTAAAACTCCTCTAATCCCCTCTAAACCCCACTAAATCCAATCTCCATCCCTCAGAATACCTCTGAACCCTCTCGAAACCCACTTTAAACCCCCGTTTAAACCCTATAACCCCCTCTAAACCCATCTAAACCGCATAACCCCACTAAACGCCCAACACATCGCTCTAATCCCTCTACACCCCACATAAACCCCTCTAAACCCACATAAATCAACTCTAAACCCATCTAAACCCCCTATAAACCTTCCATAATCCCTCTAAACCCCTCTAAACCATCTCCCAATCCCTGAAAACCCCTCTAATTCCACTTGAAACCCTCTAATCCCATCCAAACACCATCTAAACGAATATAAACCACCTCTAAACTCACCTAACCCCCCTCTAAATGCCCTTTAAACCAATCTAAACCCCTCTACACCCCTGCAAAACCCTCCAAACGATTTTAAACCCTCGCTAAACTCCTCTAAACCACTGTAACCCTCCCGAAACCCGCTCTAAATTATTCTAAACCCCATTAAACCCATCTGAATCCCTCAAACCCGTACTAAACCCAAACCTCCCTAAACCCTTCCAATCCCATAAAAAGCCCCTCTAAAACCATCTATACCCCCTTTACACACATCTAAACCCATCTGAACCACTTGTTAACCCCTCTATACACCTCCAAACCCACCTAACCCATTGGAATGCCCTCTAAATCCATCCAAACCACCTCTAAATCCCTCTAAACCCCCTCTAAACCCAACTAATCCCCCTCTGAAACCCTCAACATCTCTCTAAACCCCCTGTAGATCCCTGTAAAGTACTGTAAACCCGTCTAAACCACTATAAGCACCTCCCAAACCCCTCTAAACCCCTCTAAACACATGTAACCACCTCTAACCGCTCTAAACCACTCTAAACACCTCAAAACATTCTAAGCCCCTCTAATCCCCTCCAAACCCCACTAAATCCCCTCTACATCCCTCAGAACCCCATATAAACACTTTAACCCCTTTTAAACCCCCGCAAACCCCTCTTGACCCCACCAAACCTCTCAAAATCCCACAAAACGCCTCTAAAACAATTCTAACCCCAATCCCTCTATACCAAATATATACCACTTTAAACCGCGCTAAATCAAACCTAAACCCTTCTAAACTCCCATAATCATCCTATAAATCCCTCTAAACCCCTGTAACCCCCCGCTAAACCCGGAAAAACACGGTAAGCCCTCCTAAACCCATCTAAACCCCTCTAAACACCCATATATCCCCTCTAAACCAATCCACATCTACACCCCTCTAAACTACCTCTAAATAACTCTAAAACACTCTAAACCCCTCTAAACAACCTATAAACTTATCTGAAACGCCTCTAAAACCCACTACATCCCAACAAAGTCGCTCTAAACACCCTTTACACCCCTGTAAACCACTGTCAACCCCCTAAACCCCTCTATACCACCCTAAACCCCCTATAAAGCCCTCAAAACACATCGAGACCCCATGATGCTCTAATATGCCTAAACCCCTCGAAACCACTCTAAACGCCTCTAAACCCCTCTAAACCCGCTAAACCCCTCTAATCCCCCCAAAACCCCACTGTCCCCTACACACCTCTGGAAACCCTCTAACCCCTCGATACCCCACTAACCCCCATATGCATTCCTCAATACCCGTCTAATCCCCCTATATACGTTATAAACCCATCTAAATCCCTCTAAACCACCTCTAAATATCTATAAAACTCTTTAAACCCCTCTAAATATCTCTAAACACACTAAACACATCTAACCGTCTGTAAAACCTTCTAACCCCCTCTAATACCTTTTAAATATCCTCTAAACCACTTTAAACCCCCTCCAAACCCCTCGAGACCACCTCTAACAACCCCGAAACCCTCCGTAAGTAACTCAAAACCCCGTTAAACCCCATCTGAATCCCTCAAAACCGTACTAAACCCCAACCTCCCCTAAACCGCTCTAAACCCATAAAAAGCCCCCCCCCCACTAAAACACTCTATACCCCCTATACATACTTTTAAACCCCTCTGAAACACTTCTAAACCCCTCTATACACCTCCAAACGCATCTAAATGCATTCCAATGCCCTCTAAACCATCTCTAAACCCATGTAAACCCCTCTAAACCTAACTAAACCCCATTGAAATCCTCAAAACTTCTCTAAACCCCCTGTAGCCCCCTCTAAACCCCCTTTAAATCTCTGTAAACCTCTGTAAACGTCTAAAGCACTCTAAGCCCCCCTAAACCCCTCTAAACCCCCTCTAAACGCATCTAAAGCCCTCTAATCCCCTCTAAACAGCTTTATATTATTTTTTATGAATATTTTATTAATTGTAAATACATATTAATAGAACATGCTTCTTACATACATTCGTAATATTATTAATATTAACATTTAATATTTATATGTCTATACGTTTTTTTAGGTAAGAAAAGGTAGAGAAAAATAATATAGAGATAAGAAATCAAAAATAAAGAAGTGAATGGAGTATTAAAAAGTTATCCATCGTTGGAGATATATCCATGATTTGTTATACGTATTTCTTCATCTACTCCATTAATCAGGTTTCAGTCAGGCTCTCGCACGGAGCCATTTTGACCCTTTAGATATTCAATGTATGGAGACCATATTCCTCTGAAAAGATCCAACCTGTCCATTAGGGCAAGATCTCAATCTTTCCAGATGGAGTGTCTCCGACATTCCTGTAATCCACATTTTGATTGTGGGGGATGTCGGACCTTTCCAGAATCGTAATATTATTTTTTCCCCAATTATTAAACTATAATCAATAAAAATTATTTGATTCGTTATTATTAATTGATAAACTGCTTTAAACACCTCTAAACATTCTATGCCCCTCTAATCCCATCTAAACATCCCTCAGAACCCCTCTAAACCCCCTATAAACCCTCTAAACCCCTCTAAACACCCCTAAATCCCTCTTAACCCCACCAAACACCTATAAATTCCTCAAAACGCATCTTAAACACTTCTCACCCCATTCCGTCTATTCCAAATCTACACCCCTTTTAGCCGCCCTAAATCAACTCTAAACCCACCGAAACCCCTATAAACCTCCTATAAATCCCCTCTTAACCACTCTAAACCCCTTCTAAACCCCTCTAACAACTAATCTAAACCTCAAACCCCATCTAAACCTCTCAAAACCGTTCTAAACCCCAACCTCCCCTATAGCCCTCTAAACCCATTTAAAGCCCCTCTAAACCCTCTATACCCCCTATAAACACATCTAGGCCCATCAGGCCAACCTCTAAAACCCTCTATTTACTCCTGCCAAACCCAAACCCCTCGAACCCCTCTAAACCCCCCCCCCCCCCCACGAATACCTGTAAACGCATCTAAACCCATCTAAACAAACTCAAACCCCTGTAAACCCCCTTTAAACCTCTGTAAATCACTGTAAACCCCTCTAAGCCCATCCAAATCCCCCAAACCCATCTAATCACCCTCTAAACCCATCTAATCCCCTCTAAAACCCTCGAAGCCCCACTAACCCCTCCAAAAAAACTCTAAACCACTCTAACCCCCCTCTAAGCTCCTCAAAACACGCTCTAATTCCCTCTAAACCCCCTCTGAATCCCTCAAAATCGTTCTAAACTCCAACCTCCCTTAAATCCCTCTAAAGCCCTCAAAAACCCCCGAAACCCTCTGTAAACAATTCTAAACCCCTCTAAACCCCCACTAAACCCCTCAAACCCCTCCAAGCCCCCTCTCTAAACCATATCTAAACAACTATAAAGCCCTCTAAACACCCTCATAAATCCATCTAAACCCCTCCAAACCCACCCATACCCCCTCTAGACCCCTCTAAATACCCTCTAAACCACTCTAAACCCCTCTGAACCACTCCAAACCCCTCTAAACCGCTCTAAACCCCTCTGAACCGCACTAAACCCCCTCTGAAATCCTGAAAACCCCTCTAAACCACGCTAAACCCATCTAACCCACTCTAAACCCTCGAAACCCCTCTAAACCCATCTAAACCCCACTATATCCCCTCTACATCCCTCAATACACTTCTAAATCCCTCTAAACCCTCTATAAACCTATCTACATCCCTCAAAACCGCAGTAAACCCCTCTGACTCCCTCTAACCCCCTAGAAACTCCCTCTACTCCTCTAAACCCCTCTAAACCCCCTCTAAACCCCTCTTAACCCCACTAAACACCCTCTAAAATCCACAAAATGCATCTAAACCCCCAATAAACCCCCTAAAAACACCATATAAATCCCTCTAAACTGCCTCTTAACCCATGAAACGCACTGTAAACCCTTCTAAATCCTCTAAACGCCCACGTTAAACCCCTCCCAGCCCCATCTAAACACCTCTAAACCACCTCTCAACAAATCTAAAAACATCTAAACCCGTCTAAACACCCGTTAAACGCATATAAACCCCATCTAAACCCCCTTTAAGCGCCTCTTATCCCCTTTAAATATCCCCTCTAAACCCCCTCTAAACCCGCTCTAAATCCATATAAACTCCATTAAACCCCCTCTGAATCCCTCAACACCGTTATAAACCCCAACCTCTCTTACATCCCTCTAAACCCCTGTACAGCTCCACTAATACCGTCTAAACCCCCCAATAAACCATTATCTAATCCCATCTAAACCACTGCTAAACCCATCCAAACTCCCCCAAACCCATCTAAAGGCATTCGAATCCCCTCTAATCCCATCTGACCCCACTAAACCCCGAATTCCTCAAAACCCCTCGATACCCCCTCTAAAACCCCCTCAAACTCCCCCTAAACCCCTCAAGCCCCCTCCAAGCCCCTTCTATACCCCTCTAAACGACATCTAAACAGATCTAAACCCCACTAAACGCCACTAACCCCCTCTAAATTTCTGAAACTTCCTCGAAAACTCTTCTAACCCCATCTACTGCCTCGAAACCCCCATATAAACCCCTCCAAACCGCCCTAAATCAACTGTAAACCCAACTGAACACCTATTAACACCCTATATATCCCTCGAGTCCCCTCTAAATACCCTCTAAACCACTTCTCAACAAATCCAAACGCCTCGAAACCCCTCTAAACACCCTCTAAACCACTCTAAACCCCTACAGGCCCCATTTAAACGCCTCTTATCCCCTTTAAATGCCCTCTAAGCCACTCTAAAACCCTCTAAACCACTCTAAATCCGTCTAAACCCGCTCTAAATCCCAATAAAACCCCATTAAACCCCCTCTGAATCCATCAAAACCGTTCTAAACCCGAACCTCCATTAAACCCCTCTAAACCTCTGTATGGCCCCACTAATACCCTCTAAACCCCTTAAAAACACATGTAATCCCATTAAACCACTGCTAAACCCCTCTAAACTCCACCAAACCCATCTAAACCCCACTAAACCCCCTCTAAATCGCTCAATATTCCTCTAAAACCCTTCTAACACCATCTAATGCCTCTGATCCCCATACAAACCCCCTCTAAGCCCCCCCAAAATCAAATCTAAACCCATCGTAACCCTTATCAACCCCTATATATCCCTCTAAACTCATTTAAACCCCCCGAATACCGTCTAAATACCCATTAAACCACTAAACCCTTCTAAACCCCTGAAACCCATCTAGCCCCTTCTAAATACCATTTAAACCACTCTAAACCTCTCGAAACCCCCTCTTACCTTCCCCAAGCCAATCTAAACCCCCTGTTAAACCCCTCTAAAGCCCTCAGAACCACTTATAAACACCGCTAACCCCATCTAAACCACTTCTAAACCCCTCTAACCCAAACCCCTCTGAAACCCCTCTAGGGACCCCTCTAAACCCAACTAAACCGCAGTAAATCCCTCCAAATTTCTTAAAACCCCGCTAACCCCCTCTAAACCCGCTCTGACCCTCTAGCCCCTCTAAATCCCTCTGTCCCTCTAAAGTTCACCAAACACATGTAATCCCCTCAACATACCATTTTAACGACTGAAACCCCTCTACACCACCTCTTACCCCTAAAAACCCCTGCAAACCCTCTAACCTCCCCCAAACCCCTCTAAACCCCCGTAAACCTCCTCTAAACCCCCCATAAACACCTCTAAACCCATCTAAAACACTTCTAAATCCCTCTAAACCCTTCTAAACCCAAACCCCTCTGCAAAAACTCTAAACCCTCTCATCCCAACTAAACCCCACTAAATCCCCTCTAACTTCCTTGAAACCCTACTAAATCCCTGTAACCCCCTATAAACCCGCTCTAAATCCCTTTAAAACCCATCTAAATCCTCTAAACCACCTCTAAACCCCTCTAAATTACACCAAATCCCTCTAAACCCCTTCCAGACCGTTCTAAACCCTTCCAACCACCACCTAGAACCCTCTAAACCCCTCCAAATACCCTCTAAACCCATCTAAACCCCTCTAAACCCCAAACCCCTCTCAAAAAATCTCTAAACCCTTCTAAACCCTCTATAAATCCCTCTAACCCCCCCTAATTCCTCTATGAATCCCACAAAACCGTTCTAAACCCCCTCTCTGCTCTAAAACCCTCTCTACAATCCGTTAAATCCCCTGTAAACACCTCTAAACCCATCCAAACCACTTCTAAACTCCTCTAAACCCAAACCCCTCTGAAACCCCTCTATCCCAAGTAAACCCCACTAAATCCCCTCTAAATTCCTTAAAATCCCACTAAATTCCTCACTCCTCTAAGCCCCTCTAAACCGAAACCCGCTCTAAATCTCTTTAACGGCCCTCTAAACCCCTCGGAACGTTCTAAACCTCTGTACACCCCTCTAATATTCACCAAACCCCTCAAAACCCTTTCTAGACCGCTCTAAACCAGTCTAACACCCTTTGAATCCTTCTAACCGCCTCTGAACCACCTTTAACCCCTTGTAAATCACCGTTAGCCCCTCTAAACCCCTCTTAATCCCCCTAAACCACTCTAAACCCCCTCTAATCCCCTCCAAACACCTCCAAACCCTCTAAACATCTCTAAACCCCGCTTAACTCCATTAAATACCACCTACATCCCTCAAAGTCTCTATAAACCCTTTCTAAACCCCTCTAAACCCCTTCTAACCATCCTAGAAACCGTCTCAACCCGTTCTAAACCACACTAAACCTCTCTAAATCCCACAAAACGCCTCTGAACCCCTTCTAACCCCATCGAATCCCGTCTAAACTCCATACACACCCCTCTAAACTCCCGTAAACCCCCTCTAAAGCCCTCTAAATTCCTCCAAGACCCCTATAAATTCATCCAAAGACCCTCTAAGCCTCTATGAGCCATCTAAACCACGTCTAAACCCCTCTAAAGTTCACCAACGCTATCTAAATCGCTCTAAATCACTCTAAACACCCCGAAAGCCCTCTACATCCATCTAAACACCTCAAAACCATCTAATCACCTCTAAATCCTCTAAACCCCTCTAAACCCCACTATATTCCTCGTCTTCCCTCACAACCCCTCATAACCTCTCTAAAGAACGCTAAACCCCTCTAAACCGGCTCTAAATCCCTCTAAACTCCACTAAACCCCCTCTGAATCCCTCAAAACCGTTCTAAATTCCCTCTAACCTCCCCGAACTCCTCTAAACCCCTGTAAAACCATATAAACCCCCTCTAAACACTTCTAAACCTATCTAAACAACTTGAAAATCCCTCAAAACTCTCCAAACCCATCTAAACCCATTCTAAACCCCCGTAAAAAGCCTCTAAACACCCACTAAACCCATCTAAACCCCTCTAAACCCCAAACCCCTCAAAACCACTCTAAACCCCTCCAGACCCCCTATAAATCCCTCCAAACCCCCCTAAAACCCTCAATCACTCAAAAATTCCGTTCTAAACCCCATCTAACTTCCTCGAAACCCATGTAAACCCCACTCTAAACCCAACACCCTCTGGCAGCCCTCTAAACCACTCTATGCACCTCTTAACCCCATTATATCCCCTCTACATCCCTCAAAACCCCTCTAAACCCTCTCTAATCACCTCTGAACCCCTCTAAACCACGTCTAACCGCCCCTATTTACTCCCCTCTAAACCCCCCTCTAAACCCCTCCAAATTCCTCGTAACCCGATTAAACCCCCTCTAATCCCCTCAAAACGCCAGTAAACCCTTCTTAACTGCTTCCAATAACAAAACCCAACATAACCGCTCTAAATACAACCAAATCAACTCTACACCTATCTAGCCACACTATAAAACACCTATAAACCATTCTGAACCCCTCTAAACCCCTCCAAACCCCCACTCACCCCTCCTAAACCCAAACCCTCTAAAACCCCTTTAAACCCTTCTGAACCCAATTAAACCGCACTAGCTCTACTCTAAATTCATTAAAACCCCTCTAATCCCCTCTAAATCGATTTAAACCCGCTCTAAATCACTCTAAAACCCGTCTGAACCCCTCTGAACCCTCTAACCCACCTCTAAACCAATCTAAAGTACATCAAAACCCGACAAACAAGAGGCATAAATTTAAGGGACAGAAGTTTAGGGTAACGGGAGGGGGAACATCAGAGGGTCTGTGTGGAAATGACTTCCAGCAGAGGTGGTGGAGGCCGTTCTGAACCCGCCTAACTAGGGGAAAACCCACGGACTGGAAGGGCTCTCAGCCCCGACTCTAAACCCTCTCTAAACCACCTTAAATATCCCTCTAAACACCCTGTAAGCCTATATAACCCCCTCTAAACCCCGAAATCCCTCAAAATCGCACCAAACCCCTCTTAACCCGCTATAAATCCTACTAAACTCCCACTAACTCCCTCTGAAAACCTCAAAACCGTTCTGAACTCCCTCTAACCCCTCAAAAACCCCCTGCAAACCCCTCTAATACACTCTAAACCCCCAATAAATGCCTCTAAACCCATCTAAACCACTTATAAACCACTTCCAAACCCAACACACTCTGAAACCCCTCTAATCCCCGCTAAACCCCTCTTAACCCCACTAAATCCCCTCCACAATCCTCAAACCCCTCTAAACCCTCTAATCACCTCTAAACCCATCTAAACCACGTCTAACTCCCCGGTATTTACCCCCACTAACCCCCGTGTAAACACAGCCAAACCCCTCTTAATCGGATTAAACCCCCTCTAAATCCCTCAATACGCCACTATAATCCTTCGTAAATCCATCTAATCTCACTAAACCCAGTACAAACCCCTCTAAACCCCCCCTAAATCAAATCTAAACATATCTAAACACCCTATAAATCCCCTATAAACACGACTGAACCACTCTAAACCCCTCCAAACCCCTCAACCCCTTCTAAACAACTGTAAAACCCTCTAACCCCTATAAACACCCTCTAAACCCATCGGAACCCCTCTAAACCCCGTCTAAACCCATCTAACCCCTCTAAATACCCTCTAAACCACTCTAAACCCCCTATAAACCCCAACCCCCCTCTAAAACCACTCCAAACCCCTCTACACCCGCTTTTATAAATCCCTCCACTCCCTTCCTGAATCCCTCAAAACCGTTCTAAAACCCCCTCTAATCTTCTCTAAACCTCCGTAAACCCCCTACAAAACCCTCTAAACCCCTAATAGAAACCTGTAAACCCATCTAAACCGCACTAAATCCCCCCTGCTCCTTAAAGCCCGTCTACACCCCTCTAACCCCGCTCTAAATCCGCTCTTAATCCCTCAATAGCCCCTCTAAACCGTTAAACGCCTCTAACGTTCACCAAACCCTTCTAAACCGAGATGATAAATACTTTTTTCACACAGAGAGTGGTGAGTCTCTGGAACTCTCTGCCACAGAGGGTAGTTGAGGCAAGTTCATTGGCTATATTTAAGAGGGAGTTAGATGTGGCCCTAGTGGCTAAGTGGATCAGAGGGTATGGGAGAAAAGGCAGGTACGGGATACTGAGTTGGCTGATCAGCCATGATCATATTGAATGGCGGCGCAGGCTTGAAGGGCCGAATGGCCCACTCCTGCACCTAATTTCTATGTTTCTATGTTTAAACCTATTCTAGATCGCTCTAAACCCGTCTAACCCCCCCTCTAAATCCCTCTAAACCTATATAAACCAGCTTTAAACCTTTGTAAATCAATGCAAACCCCTTTAAACCCGTTAAACCGCCACAAACTTTGTAAACACATCTAAACCCCTCTAAAAATCTCCAAACCCCACTAAATCCCCTCCACATCCCTCAAACCCCTTTAAACCCTCTCTAAGCCCCTCAATACCCTCTAATCCCCTTTAAACCCCATGTAAACCCACTAAATCTAATCTACATCCCTCAAAACCCCTCTAAACCCTCCCTAAACCCCTCTAAACCCCATAAACCCCCTCTAAACCCCTCCAAACCGCACTAAACCCCCTCTGAATTCCTCAAAAACGCCTATAATCTCATTCTAAACCCCTCTGAACACCTCCAAACCCGCCAAAGCCCCTCTAAATCCTTCAGAGCCCCCTAAACCACCTATAAACCACCTTTAAACCCCATCTAAACACCCTATAAACCCATCTAAACCCCTCTATAACCCCCTTAAACCTCTAAACCTCTCTCAACCCGCTATAAATCCCTTAAACTCCCCTTAACCCCCTCTGAATCCCTCAAAACCGTTCTAAACCTTCTCTAACCCCCTCGAACCCATGTAAACTCCTGTAAAACCTTCTAAACCCCCAATAAATGCCTCTAAACTCATCTAAACCATTTCTAAACCCTCTCTAAGACCCTCAATGCGCTCTAATCCACTTTAAACCCCTCTAAACCAACTTTAAACCCTTGTAATTCACTGTAAACCACTCTAAACCACTTTAAGCCCCCCTAAACCCCTGTAAACATATCTAAACCCCTCTAAACACCTTCAAATCTCACTAGACCCCCTCTACATCCCTCAAAACCCATCAAAACCCTCGATTAACCTCTTTATACTCTCTAATCCCCTTTAAACCCCTCAATATCCCATCTACATCTATCAACACCCATCCAAACGCTCCCTAAACCCCTCTATACCTCTACACACCCTATAAACCCCCTTTAAACGCCCGTAAATCACTGCAAACCCCTCTAAACCCCCTCTAAACCCATATAAACACCTATAAACCCTCTAAACCCCTGTAAACCCCACTAAATCCCTCAAAACCACAACGAAACGTCTCTAAACCCCTCTAAACCCTCCAAACCCGATACAAACCCCTCTGCACACCCATAAATCCTCTAAATAACTCTAAACCCCTTTAAACCCCCTCTAAATCCCCTATAATCACCTTTAAATACCATTTAACCACTCTAAACCCCTCTAAACCCCTCTGAACCCAACTAAACCCCCAAAAGCCGCTCTAAATCCCCCAAATCCTCATTAAACCGCCTCTGAATCCCTCAAATCCGTTATACACCCGAACCTCTCCAAAACCCCTCCAAACCCCTGTAAATCCCCTCTAAAACCCAACAAACACCCCATAAACACATCTAAATCCCCACCAAACCACTCTAAACCCCTCTAAATCTCCTCTATGTCCCTCAAAACACATCTAAACTCTAAACGGCTATGAAACACTCTAAACCGCTTTATAATCCCTTCCAACCCCCTCCAATCTCCTCTAAACCCCTCTAACCCCCATCTAAACCATATATCAACTCCCTCTAAACCCCCTCTAAACCCCTCTTAACCCCACTGAACCCCCTTTAAATCCCTCAAAACGCCTCCAAAACCCTGCGAATCACTCCCAGCGAATCACTCAAAACGCCATATACACCCTTTTAAACCCCCTATAAATCCCACTAAACCCATCTAAACAACTCCAAACCCCTATAAACCCTTCTAAAACCCCGCTAAACTCATCTAAACACCTCTCTAAACAACGAAAACACTCTAAATCCCCCAAAACGCCCACTAAACCCATCTAAACCCCTCTAAACCACTAAACCTCTCTAAACCCGCTCTAAATCCCTCGCATCCCTTAAAACCCCTCCAAACCCATCTTAACCCCGCTTAATCCCCTCTAAACCCCCTCTAAACCCTCTAAACGCCATATAAATCCCGCTAACCCCCCCCCCAAATCAACTCCGAACCAATCTAAACCCATACAAACCTCCTACTAATCACTCTAAACCCCTCTAAACCACCTCTAACCCGCTGAAAACAATTGAAATCTTCTAGAACCACCCCAAACACCCTCTAAACCCATCTAAACCCCCGTTAAACCCCTATAATCCCCTCTAAATATATTTTAAATCAGTCCAACACCAACATAATGCCCCTCTCAAACCACTCTGAACCCCGCTAAACCCGCCCTTAATCCCTCTAAACCACACGAAACCCCCTTGTAATCACTCAAGCCCGTGCTAAAGACCATCTAACCTCCCCTAAACCCCATCCAAACCCTTTGAAACCCATAACTCAATTCTAATCCATCTAAACCCCCTATAACCCCCTTATAAACCCCGTATTAAATCCCCCAAACACCCTCGAAACCCCTGAAAACCACTGTAAACCATTCTAACCCATCTAACGCACCCCTAAAACCCCTCTAAATCCACCCAGACAACCACGAAAGCCCTCTAAATCACCTCTAAAACCCTCCAAACCCCTCCAAACACCCTGTAAACCCATCTAAACCACACTAAACCCCATCTAAACCCCTCTAATTACCCTCTAAACCATTCCAACCCACTCCAAACCACTCTAAACGCGCTCCAAATCCCTCTAAACCCTATATTTCATCTCAATCCCTCAAACCCGTTCTAAACCCCAAAATTCCTTATCCCCCTCTAAACCCCTGTAAAGCCCCACTAAAACCCACTAAACTCTCTATGAACACATCTAATCACATCTTAACCTTCTAAACATCTCTAAACGTCTCCAAACCCATGTAAACTCATTCTAAACCCATCAACAACCCTCTAAACCCGCTAAACCCTTCTAAATCCCTCAAAACGCCTCTAAACACATCTAACCCACCTCTAAACCCCTCTAAACCCCTCTAACCCCCTCTAAACAGTCCAAACCCCTCTAAACCTCACGAAATCCACTCTACATTCCTAAAAAAACCCCTCTAAACCCTTCTAATTCCCTCTTAACCCCACTAAGCCCCCCTCTATCCCCTCTAGAACCCTTCGAACCGCATTTAATCCCATATACACCCCATATACACCCCTCTAAATCACCTACAAATTCGTCTAAACCCATGGAAACCCCCTCCATACCCACTCTAAACCCATCTAAACCCCCTCTAAACCGCTCTAAACCCACTATAAACAACGAAAATATCTACACCCCTTTAAACACCCTCTAAACCATCTAAACCCCACTAAACCCCTCCAAACACGCACTAAATCCCTATAAATCCCTATCCCTTAAGGGGTTGGACAGGCTAGATGCAGGAAGATTGTTCCCGATGTTGGGGAAGTCCAGGACAAGGGGTCACAGCTTAAGGATAAGGGGGAAATCCTTTAAGACCGAGATGAGAAAGACTTTCTTCACACAGAGAGTGGTGAGTCTCTGGAACTCTCTGCCACAGAGGGTAGTTGAGGCCAGTTCATTGGCTATATTTAAGAGTGAGTTGGATGTGGCCCTTGTGGCTAAGGGGATCAGAGGGTATGGAGAGAAGGCAGGTACGGGATACTGAGTTGGATGATCAGCCATGATCATATTGAATGGCGGTGCAGGCTCGAAGGGCTGAATGGCCTACTCCTGCACCTAATTTCTATGTTTCTATGTTTCTATGTTTCTATAAACTCCCTCTGAATCCCTCGAAACCGTTCTAAAGCCCATCGAGTCTCACACTATACACCTTTCAACCCCTGTAAACGCCCTCTAAAGTTTTATATACACTCTATAAACACCTCTAAATCCCTCTATACCCATCTAAATCCATCTAAACCACCTCTACCCCCCTCTAAACCCACATGGAACCATCTAAAACCCCTATCAACCCAATAAACCACTGTAAAGCCCTCTCACCCCTGTAAACCCCTCTAAATCCGACTACATCCCCTCTACATCCCTCAAAACCCACCTAAACCCCTCTAAACCACTCTAAACCCATCTAAACCCCATCTAAACCCTTTATGAACCCTCTAAACCCCCTTCTAAACCCATCTAAACTGCTCTTAACCTCTCCAAATCCAACAAAACGCATCTAAACTCCTTCTAACCCTATCTAATCCATCAAAACCCAATCAAACCCCCCTAAACCTCCCTAGATCAATTCCAAACCCATCTAATCCCCCTATAAACTCTCTATAAACCCCGTATAAATCCCTCAAAACCCCCTATTAACCCCTGAAAACTAATTTAATCCCATCTAAATCCCTCTAAACCCCTCTAAATGCCCCCTAAACCCTTCCAAGCCACCTCTAAACCCCCTCTATACCCCCTCTAAACCACTCTAAATACCCTCCAAAACACTAAACCCCTCTAAACCCCTCTAAACCACTCCAAACCCCTCTAAACCCCATTTAACCCCCCTCTGAATCCCTCAAAACCTATCTAAACCCCAACGTCCCTTAAATCCTTCTTAACCCCTGTAAAGCCCCTCAAAAATTCAACAAACGCACTACGAACACATCTAATCCCATGTAAACCAATTCTAAACCCTTCTAAACCCCTCCAAACCTATCTAAACATTCTAAACCCATCGAAACCGCTCTAAATCCCTCTAAACGCCTCTAAACACATCTAAACCACCTCTACACCCCCTCTAAACCCCCCTTTAACCCCTTGTAAACCTCACTAAATCCCCTCTACAGCCCTCAAAACTCGTCTAAACCCTCTCTAAACCCCTCTAAGCCCATCTAAACCCCTTTAAACCGTTCTAACCCTTGAAATTCCACAAAACACCTCTAAACTCCATCTAAAGCCCTCTATGCCCGTCTAAAGTCCTTCTAAACCTCTCTAAGCCCTCTAAAACCCCTCTAAATCCCTCCAAATCCCTCTTAACCCCACTAAACTCCCTCTAAATCCCACAAAACGCATCTTATCACCATCTAACCCCATCTAATCCCTCTAAAACCCAAACAAACCTTTCTAAAACATCCTAAATCAATTCTAAGCCCCACCTAACCCCCCCAAAAACCCGTATAAATCCCTCTAAACACCAGCTAAAACCTAGAAAACCATTGTAAACCCTTGTAACCCCCTCTAATCGCCCACTAAACCCCTCTACCCCTCCAAACCCCTCTAAAGAACTCTAAACCCTCTAAACACTCTCCAAACACATCTAACCCCCCTCTAAACCCTTCTAAACGCATCTTAACCCTTGTAAATCCCCTCAAAATCCCCTCAAAATCCCCTCTAAACCCCTCGAAACCCGCTCTTAATCCCTATAAATCCCATAAACCACACCTCTGAATCCCTCGCAAACCGTTCAAAACCCCAACCATTAAACGTCTCTATAACCCTGTAAAGCCCCACTAAAACCGTCTAAACCCCCTATAAACACATCTTATCCCATCTAAACCACTTCTAAACCCATCTAAACTCATTCTAAACCCCTCTAATCCCATATAATCCACTCTAACCACCTCTAAACCCCTCTATATCAACCCCTCAAATACCCCTCTAAGCCCTCTCTAAACCCCTGAAAACCAATGTAAACCCTTCTAAACCCCTCTAAACTCCCTCTAACCCCTCTAAACCTCACCAAGCCCCTTCTAAAGCCCTCTCCACCCGCACTAAATCGCTCTAAACCCCATTAAATCCCCTCTGAATCCCACAAAACCGTTCTAAGCCCCAACCTCCCCAAAATCCCTCCAAACCCCTGTAAAGCCCCCGGAAAACCTTATAAACCCCCTATAAACACATCTAAACCCACCTAAACTGCATCTAACCCCACTAAACCCCTTATAACTCCCCAATCCTCTCTAAACCCCACTAAACCCCTTCTGAAATCCTCAAAACCCCTCAAAATCGTTTCTAAACCCTCCTCTAACCCCCCTCTAAACCGTCTAAAACACTAAACCCCCTCTAAACCCCCGTATAAACCCTCTAAAACCCCCTCTAAACTCTTTCTAACCCCTTCTAATCCCTCTAAATCCCAAACAAACCCCTTTAAAACGCCATATATCAATTCTAAGCCCATCTAATTCCGCTATAAACCCCCTATAAACCCCGTATAAATCCCTTCAAACCACCTCTAAACCAATCTAAACCTCTCTAATCTACTCCAAACCCATCTAAACTCCTCTAAACCCCTCTAAACCACTCTATATACCCTCTTTCGCTCTAAGCCCCTCTAAACCACTCCATACCCCCTCTACACCCGCGCTTAATCCTTATAAACCCCATAAAACCCCCTCTGAATCCCTCAAAACCGTTCTAAACCCAATCTCTCTTTAACTCCTAACCCCTATAAAGCCCCACTAAAACCCTTTAAACCCCTATAAACACATCTAATGCCATCTAAACGCCTCTAAACACATCTCAACCACCTCTAAACCCACTGAAACCCCATCTGAGTTCCTCAAACCTCTCTAAACCCTCTCTAAACACACTACAAACCCAATCCAAACCCCTGAAAAACAATGTAAACCCTTCTAAACCCCTCTGAACGCCCTCTAAACCCCTCCAAGCCCCTTCTACGCCCGTCTAAACCCCATCTAAACCCATCTAAACCAATCTAAAGCCCTCCACACCCGCTCTGAATCCCTCTAAACCCCAGAAACCCCCTTCAGAATCCCTCAAAACCGTTCTAAATCCCAACCTCCCCAAAACCCCTCCAAACCCCTGTAAAGCCCGTCTAAAACCCTAAACACATCTAAACCCCACTAAACCCCCTCGGAATTCCTCAAGACCCCTCTAAACCCCATCGAAACCCCCCTATCCGCCTCTAAACCATCTAACCCCCTCTAAACACCTCTAAACCCCACTAATTCCCTTCTACATCCATCAAGACCCCGCTAAACCTTCCCAAACTCTCTCGAAACCCCTCTAAACCCCCTCTACACCCTCTTAACTCCCTCCAAACCCATCTAAAGCCCTCTTAACCCCACTAAACTCCCTCTAAATCCCACAAAACGCAACAAAATTCCTTCTAACCCCATCTAATCCCTCTAAAACCCAAACAAACCCCTCTGCAACTTCCTAAATCAATTCTAAACCCATCTAAACCTCATCTAACCCCCCTATAATCCCCGTATACGTCTCTTTAAACCCCATCTACCCCCCGAAAATCACTGTAAACCCTCTAAACCACCTCTAAACAACTCAAAACCCCTCTAAACCCCTCTAAGACCCTCCAAACCCATCTCAACCCCTCCAAACCCCCTATAAACCCCGCTATTCCCCTCAAAAACAACCTCTAAACCACTCTAAACCCATCTAAACCATTCCAAACCCCTCTAAACCCGCTCTTAATCCGCATAAAGACCATAAAAAAGCCATCTGTATCCCTCAACATCGTTCTAAACCCAGACCTCCCTTATACCCCTCTCAACCCCTGTGAAGCCGCACTAAAACCCTCTAAACCCCCTATACACACATCTAATCCCATCGAAATCACTTCTAAACCCCTCTAAAACCCTCCAAACGTATGTAAACTCATTCTAAACCCCTCTAAACCCCACTAAACTCCCTCTAAATCCCATTAAACGCATCGAAACTCCTTTAACCCCATCTAAACCACTCTAAACCCCTCCAAACTACTCCAAACTCCACTAAACCCGCTCCTAATCCCCATAAACCTTATAAACCTCGCCTCTGAATCCGTCAAAACCGTTCTAACCCCAGCCCCCCTTACACTCCTGTAAAACCCCACTAAAACCCACCAAAACCCCTATAAACGTTTCTAATCCCATCTAAACTACGACTAAACCCCTCTAAACTCCTCCAAACCTATCTAAACTCATTCTAAACCCCTCTAAACCCTTCCAACCCCCTCTAAATTCCTGTAAACGCCTCTAAACACATCTAAACTACCTCTAAATTCTTCCAGATCCCCCTGCATCCCCCTAATCCCATCTAAACCCCACTAAACCCCTGAAAACCAATGCAAAGCCTTCTAAACCCCTCTAAGCCCCTCTAAACCTCTCCAGGCCCATTCACAACCCCTCTAAACCGCCCTTAAACAACTCTAAACCCGTTTAAACCCCCCTCGAATCCCCTCATATCCACTTGAAATACCCTCTAAACTACGCTGAACCACCTCTAAGTACATCCAAATCACTCTAAACCCCTCTACACTCGCACGAAATCCGTCTAAAACCCATTAAACCCCCTCTGAATCCCTCAAAAGAATCCCTGTTCTTTACCGCAACCTCCCTTAAACGTCCTTAAACGCCTATGAGCCCCACTGAAAACCTCTAAACCCCCAATAAACACATCTAATCCCATCTAAACCACTTCTAAACCCCTACAAACTCCTCCAAACCCAACTGAACTCATTCCAAACCTCTCTAAACCACTCTAAACCACACTAAATCTCTCTAAACGCCTTTAAACACATCTAAACCACCTCTAAATCCCTCTCAACATCCTACAAACCCCTAGTAAACCCGTCTAAACCCCTCTAATCCGCACTAAAAGCCGAGTTCCGCAACACACCTCTAAACTCCCTGCAAACCCTTCTAAACCCGTCTAGTCACTCTGAACCCCTCTAAACCCCTCTAAACCCAATATGAACCCTCTAAATCCCCTCTAAACCCCTCATAACCCCACTAAACCTCCTCTAAATCCCACAAAACGCATCTAAACTCCTTCTAACCCCATCTAATTCCTCTAAAACACAAACAAACTCCTCTAAAACACCCTGAATCAATTCTAAGCCCATCTAAACCCCCCATAAACCCCGTGTAAATCCCTCTAAACTCGCTCTAAACCCCCGAAACCCACCCTCTAAACCCCGAAAATCCTTCTAAATCCCTCTAACCGTCCACTTAACTGATCTAACCTCCTCTAAGCCTTTAAACCCCTCTAAACACACTCCATACCCATATAAACACCTCTAATCCCGTCTAAATACCTTCTATACCACTCTGAACCCTCCAAAACAACTCCAAACCCATCTAAACCCGCTCCTAATCCATATAAACCCCATAAAACCCCGCTCTGAATCCCTCAAAACCGTTCTAAACCCCAACCGCCTTTAAACCCCTCGAAACCCCTGCAAAGCCCCACTAAAACACACTGAACCCCATATCAACACGTCTAATCCCATCTAAACCACTTCTAAGCCCCTCTAAACCCCTCAAAACCCATCTGAACTCATTCTGAACCCGTCTAAACCCCATTAACCCCCCTCTAAACCAGTATTAAACCCATCAAAACCCCTCTAAATGGCACTAAACCCACTCTGAATTCCTCAAAACTCCCTCCAAACCCCTCTAAACCTGTCTAGTCACTCTGAACCCCCCCTAAAACCCCTCTAAACTACCTATGAACCCTGTAAATCCCGTCTAAACTCCTCTAAACCGCTCTTAACACCACTAAACTCCAAATCCCACAAAACACATCTAAACGCCTTCTACCCCCAACTACACCACTAAACCCCTGTGAACCACTCCAAACCCCTTGAAACCCGCTCTTAATCCCTATACACCCCATAAAACCCCCTCAGAATCCCGCAAACGCCGTTCTAAACCCCAACCCCCCTTAAACCCCTCCACACCCTGTAAAACCCCACTCAAACCCACTAAACCCCCTTAAAAACACATCTAATCCCATCTAAACCTTTCTAAACCCCTCTAAACTACTCCAAACCCATCAAAAACTCATTCTAAACCCCTCTAATCCCATCTAATCCCCTCTAACCCCTCTAAAACCCCTAAAAGCCAATGTAAACCTTCTAAACCCCATCTAACCTCCCCCTAAACCCATCTAAATCTATCCAAGCCCCTTCTAAACCCTTATAAACTACCTCTAAACAAATATAAACCCCTTTAAACCCCCTCTAAACTCCTCTAATCCCCTCTAAATACCTTCTAACCCACGCATCTGAACCATTTCTAATCACCTCTACTCCAAACCTAAACCATTTCTATACCCCTCTAAAGTCCTCCAAACCCATCTAAACTCATTTTGAACCACTCTAAACCCCAATATAGCCCTCTAAACCCCTATTAAACCCCTCTAAACCGCACTAAACCCCCTCTGTATTCCTCAAAACCCCTCTAAACTCTCTCCAATCCCCTCTAAATCCGTCTAAAATCACTCTAAACCCCCGAAAACCCCATGTAAACCACATATGTATCCTCTAAATCCCCGTCTAACCCCCTCTAAACAGCTCTTAACCCCACTAAAAACTCCCTCTAAATCGCAGAAAATGCATCTAAACTCCTCCTACCCCCATATAAAACCCTCTTAATCCCAAAATATAAACCCCCCCCTCCTAATTCCTCAAAACCGTTATAAACCCAACCCCCTCTTAAACCGTACTAAACATGTAAAGTCCCACCAATACCGTCTAAACCCCCTATAAACACATCCGATCTACTTCTAAACCCCTCTACTCCTCCAAACATATCTCACTCTATACCCATCTAAACCCTCTGAACCCCTTTAAATCCCTCTAAACGCCTCTAAACACATATAAAAAACCTCGAAACCGCTCTAAACCCCTCTAAACCCCCCTAATCCCCTCTAAACCTCACTAAACCCCCTGTGAATTCCACAAACCACCTCAAAAGCCTCTCTAAACCTCCTCTAAACCCCATCTAAACCCCTGAAAACCAAACTAAACCCTTCTAAATCCCTCTAAACTCCCCTAAACCGCTCTCAACCTCTCCAAGCCCCTTCTAAACCCCTCTCAACCCATCTAAACCACTACAAACCCCTCTACACCCGCTCTAAATCCTTCTAAACTCCATTAAACCCCCTCTGAATCCCTCAAACCCGTTCTATATCCCAACCCCCCTTAAACCCCTCTACGCCCCTATAGGCCCACTAACACCCTCTGAACCCCCTATGAATACATCTAATCACATCTAAAGCACTTCGAACCCCTCCAAACTTCTCCAAACCCATCTAAACTCATTCTAAACATCCCTAAACCCCTCTAAACCCCTCTATCCATCTAAACGCCTATAAACACATCTAAACCACATCTAAACCACCTCTACACCCCCTCTAAACCCCTATTAAACTCCTTCAAACCCCTCTGAACCGCACTAAGCCCCCTCTACATTCCTCAAAACCCCTCGAAACGCCCTTCAAACCCCTCTAAACCCGTCTAAAGGCATTCTAAACCCCGCCAACCCCCTCTAAACCACTCCAAACCAGCTCTTAATCCCTATATACACCATAAACCCCCCTCTGATTCCCTCATAACCGTTCTAAACCCCCACCCCCCCTTAAACCCCTCTAAACCCCTGAACAGCCCCACTAAAACCCTCTAAACCCCTATACACACATCTAAACACATCTAAGCACATCTGAATCACTTCGAAACCCATATACGCCTCCAAACCTAAACTAACTGTAAACCCGTCTAAACCCCTCTAAACCCTTCTAAAACCCTCTAAACGCCTCTAAACACGTCCAAACCACCTCTAAACCGCTCTAAACCTCTCTAAGCTTTGCTAAACACCTCTAAAATTCTCTCGACGCCTTTAAACACATCCAAACCACCTCTAAACCCGATATACACCCCCTATTAAACCCCTCTAAACCCCTCTAAACCTCACTAAACCCCCTCTGAATTCATCAAAACCCCTCCAAACCTCCTCTAAATCTCCTCTAAACCCGCCATAACCCCAGTAAACTCCCTCTAAATCCCCCAAAACGCATCTAAACTCCTTCTAACCCGTATCTAATTCCTCTAAAACACAAACGAAGCCCTCTAAAACACCCTAAATCAATTCGCAGCCAATCCAAACCCATCTAAGCCACTCTCGCCCCCTCTCGCCCCCTCTAACCCCCTCTAAATACCCTCTAAACCACTCTAAACACCTCTAAACCACTACAAACCCCTCAACCTGCATATAATCCCTATAAACCCCATAACACCCCTCTGTATCCCTCAAACCCGTTCTAAATCCCAACCCCCCTTAAACGACTCTAAACCCCAGTAAAACCCATCTAATACCCTCTAAATCCCCTATAAGCACATCTAATCCCATCGAAACCAGTTATCAACCCCTCTAAACTCCTCTAAACCCCTCTAAACGTCTCTAAGCCCACCAATCCCCTCTAAACCCCACTAAACCCCCTTTAAATTGCTCAAAACCCCTCTAAACCCCCTCGTAACCCCTTCTAAAGCCCCTCCAAACCTCTGAAAACCAATGTAAATCTTCCTAAACAACTCTAAACTCCCCCTAAACCCATCTCAACCTCCAAGCCCCTTCTAAACCCCTCTAAACCACCTCTAAACAACTCTAAACCCCGTTGAACCCACCAACTCCCCTCTAAATACCCTCTACACCCTCTCTGGACCAATCTAAACCACTCTAAACCTATCTACACCTGCTCTAAATCCCTCTAAACCCCATTACAACCCCTCTAAATCCCTCAAAACCGTTCTAAACACCAACCTTACCAAAACCCCGCCAACCCCCTGTAAAGCCTCTTTAAAACCATATAAACCCCCTAAAAACAACTCCAACCCGCTCTAAACCCGCTCTAAATCCATATAAATCCCATTAAACCCTATCTGAATCAAAAAATGTAAACAACTCCATACCCCTCTAAACATCTCCAAACCCCTCTAAACCCGCTCAAAATCCACATAAACCCCATTAAACCCCCTCTGAATCCCTCAAAACCGTGCGATACCTCAACCTCCCTTAAAACCCCACGTAAACCCAACAACCCCCTCTAAACCGCTCAAAACCCCTCCAAACCTCGCTAAACCCCTCTCACTCCCTCTAAGCCCTCTAAAGCGCACTACGCTGCTCTAATGCCCACTATAACCCCACTACATTCCTCAAAATCCCCTATAACCCATTTCTGAACCCCTATAAACGCCTCTAAACCCCTCTAAACACCCTCTGAATTCATCACAACCCCTCTAAACTCCCTCTACTTCCCTAAACCCCTCTAAACACGTCTAAAGCCCCCCCATAAACCCCTCTAAACCCCATATGAACCCTCTAACCCCCTCGAAACACCTCTAAACCCCTCTTAACCACCCCACTAATCTCCATCGGTCCCATAAATCGCATCTAAAGTCCTTCCAACCCCATCTAATCCCCCTAAAGCCCAAATAAACCCCTCTAAAACTCCCTAAATCAATTCGAAACCCCCTATAAACCCGCTATAAACCCCCTATAAACCCCGTATAAACCGCGGTAAATCCCCTTGAAACAAGTAAACCCTTCTAAGCACCTCTACACGTCCACTACCCCTGAAAACAAGTAAACCCGTCTAAACACCTCTAAACGTCCACTAATTCCGTCTAAACACACTATAAACACATCCAATCCCATCTTAATCGCTTCTAAACCCCTCTAATCCCCTCCAAACACATCTAAACTCATTCTAAACAGCTCCAAACCCCTCTAATCCCTCTAAACGCCTCTCAACTCATCCAAAACCCCTCTAAACCGCTGGAAAGCCACCTAATCCACTCTTAACCCCACTAAACCCCTTCTGAATTCCTCAAAACCACTCTAAACCCCCTCTAAACCCCGTCTACACCCCCCTCTGAGCGCTTGGAAACCAATGTAAACGCTTCTAAACCTCACTAAACTCCCCACAAACCCCTCCAAGACCCTGTACACCCCTCTAAACCCCTCTAAACTCAACAAAACCCCACTAAACCCCCTCTAAATTCCTCAAAATCCCTCTAAAACCCCCTAACCCCCTCTAAACACGCTATATATGCTTCTCAAGCCTGAACCCTTTAAACCACCTCTAAAACCCTTTAGTTCAACAAACCCCCAAACCCATTCTAGACCGCTCTCAACCCGTCCAGTCCCCGCTAAATCCTTCGAAACCGTTCTAAACCACCTTTAAACCCCTCTAAATCCCTTCCAAACAATTCATAATCCATCTAAACCCCTCTAAACACCCTCTAAACCCATCTAAACACCAAAACCCTCTAAACCACTCTAGACCCGCTATAAATCCCTCTTATACCCCCATAAACCCTCTCTGATTCCCTCAAAACAGTCCTAAACCCCCTCTCTCCTCTAAACCCATGTAAACCCCCTCTAAAACCCTCTAAACCCAAGCCCCTCTGAAATCCCTCTAAACCCCTCTAAACCCAACTATACCCCACTAAACCCCCTGTAAATATCTTAAAACCCCTTTAAACCCCTCTAAACCCACACCCGCTCTAAATCTCTCTAAAGCCCCTCTAAATCCCTCTGAACACCTCTAAATTTCACAAACCCCTCTAAACCCATTCTAGACCGCTCTAAACCCGTCTAACCCCTCGAAATCCCTCTAAACTACCTTTAACCCGTTGCAAATCACTGATAACCCCTCTAAACCCACCTAAACCCCTCTAAACACATCTAAACCTCTGTAAACCAGTACAAGCCCAACAAACCCTCTAAACCTCTCTAAACCCTTCTTAACCCCACGAAACATCTTAAAACCCTCATCCCTCAATACCCCTACATCCCTGAAAGCCCCTGCAAACCTTCTCTAAACGTATCTAAATGCCCTCTAACCCCCCCTAGAAACCTATACAACACAAACTAAATCGCATCTAAACCCCTTCTATCGCCTTCGACTCTCTCTAAACTCCATACAAACCCATATAGACCCATCGTAAAACCCTCTAAACCTCTCCAAGCCCCCTTTAAATCCATCTAAACCCATCTCAACCCGCACCGAATCCCACCATAGCCGTCTAAGCCCCTCTCAACCCTCTAAACCACTTATAAACCCCTCTAAATTTCACCAAACCCATCTAAACCCATTCTAAACCGCTCGACCCGTCTGACCGCCTTCTAAATCCCTCTAAACCCATCTAAACCCCCTGTAAACACCTGTAATCCACTGTAAACCCCTCTAAATCATTCTAAATCCCCCTAAACCCCCTTAAACCACTCTAAACCCCTCTAAACCCCTCTACGCTGTTCTACGCCCCTCTAAACCCTCTAAACCTCTCTTATCCCCTCTAAACCCCACTAAATCCAATCGACATCCCTCAAAACCTTTCCAAACACTCTCTAAAGCACGCTTAACACCACTAAACCCGATCTAAATAACTCTAAACTTCACTAAACCCCTTTGGTACACTCAAAACCGTTCCAGTCTTTCTAACCTCCCCTAAACCCCTTTAAACCCCAATAGACCCCCTCTAAACCACCTGAACATCCACTGAACCTCCTGAAAAGCAATGGAAACCCTTCTAAACCCCTCTAAACATCTCCTAGTCCCCTCTAAATCCCTCCAAGCCCCTTCTAAACCACTCTAATCCAGCTCCAAACCCCTTCAAAACCCCCTTATAAACCCGTGTAATCCCCACTAAATACCCTCTAAACCATTATAAACCTTTCTAAACCCGTTCTAACCCCCCCCAACCCCATTAAGCCCCCATGAATCCCTCAAAACAATTCTAAACCCCAACCTCCCCAAAACACCCTCCACACCCTTGCAATGCCCCTCTAAAACCGTATAAACCCCCTATTAACATCTAAACCCATCTAAACCAGTTCTAAACCCTCTAAACTCGTCCAAACTCATCCAAACCCATTCTAAACTCACCTAAACCCCTCTAAGCCCCTCTAAATCCTTCCCTAAACACATCTAAACCCCCTCTAAACCACTTAAACCCCCCTAATCACTTCTAAACCCCCCTAAACCCCCTCTGAATTCCTCAAAAACCCCTAAACCCACATCTAAACCCCTCTAACCCCTCTAAACCGTTCTAAACCCCCTATAAACCGCACTAACTCCCTCTGCATTCCTCAAAACGCTCACAACCTCGCTAAACCACTCTAACTCCCTATAAAACCTCTAAACCCCTCTAAACCCCTCTAAATCCCACTATAAGCTCACTACGTCCCTCTTAACCCATATAAACCCTCTTAAAACCCCCTATAAACCCCCTATAAACCTCTCTAAACCCCCTCTGAACTCATCAAAACCCCTCTAAACTCCCTCTACTCCCCCGAACCCCTCTAAACCCGTCTAAAGCCCCTCTTAACCCCATTAAGCACCTTCCAAACCACCTCTAAACCCCCTATGATCCCACTAAACTCCCTCGAAATCCCTTTAAACCCCTATAAACCACCCCACTAAACTCCTTCTAAATCCCATAATCGCATCTAAACGCCTTCTAACCCCATCTAATCCCACTAAAACTCAAATATACCCCTCTGAAACGGCCTAAATCTATTCTAAACCCCCTATAAACCCGCTATAAACCCCCTATAAACCCCGTATAAATCCATCTAAACCTCCTCTAAACACCTGAAAACCAGTAAACCCTTTTAAACACCTCTAAACGCCCACTAATACCCTCTAAATACCCTATAAACACATCTAATCCCTTCTAAACTGCATATGAACCCCTCTATCCTCCAAACCCATCTAAACCACTCTAAACCAGCTCCAACAGCCTTAAAACCCCCTCTGAACTCGTCTAATCCCCACTAAATACCCTTTAAACAACTATAAACCCTTCTACACCCCACATGAATGGTTCTAATCCCAGATCTCAACCCGTCTAAACCCCTGTAAACCACTGTTTAAAAAAATATTTTTTAATATTTTTATTAGAAGCATATGCATATCATAATCAAAACATATTTTGTTTATCAATTACATAGTGTTAATAGTTGGGATCCCAGCTATCAAAATAGTTGGGGTGCCAGCTATCAAAATAGTTGGGGCCCTCGTTCATCAATCACATATTAACACAATTTATATTTATTTATTTATTTTTATAGATAGGAAGAAAGAAGAAGAAAAAAAGAGAAATAAAACAAAAATTGAATACATTACCAATAAAACATAACTTTTCATCTAATCCTGGGTTCAAGTTTCAGCCAGCCTTCCGTGCTAGACCAGTTTACCCTTTCAGAAAATCAATAAATGGAGACCATATTCTAGCAAATAATACTGGTTTGTCAATTAAGACAAGTCTAGTTCTTTCCAAATGTAAGATCTCCGACATCTCCATGATCTATATTTTATTTGTGATTGAGCTTGGACGTGTTTTCCAGTACTGAATATTCTTATGCAGTTTATTAAGTAAAGGCGGACATTTTAATTTAAATAAAGAAGTATATTCCTTAGTCACATAAATCCCAAGATAGTTAAATTGTCCGCTGACTACCTTAAAAGGAGATTATTGCAATGTATGAAGGTTAGGTTCCGTTATTGGCATAATTTCACTTTTGTTCCAACTACTTTTATATCCCGAGAATGAGCCAAATTGAGTTATCAGATTTTACAAATTTTGAAAGCTAGTTTCTGGGTTTGTGATGTATATTAATACATCACCTGCATATAAAGAAATGTTATTGATTGTATCTTTAGTATTATACCCACATATTTCTGGGTGTGCTCTAGCACTTTCTGCCAGTTGTTCAATAGCAAGAGCGAATAATAACGGGGATAGCGGGCATCCTTGTCTGCAACCTCTAGATAAGTTAAATTTAGGTGATAACATTTGGTTTGTCAATATTCTAGCTGTTGGGTTAGTATATAAAATCTTAACCCATGTGCAGAACTTCTCGCCCAGTTGAATATTTTCTATCACCGAAAATAAATAGAGCCATCCCACCTGATCGCATGCTCTTTCAGCATCTAGCGAGATGACTGCTAGATCTACATTAGCTATTCTATTTGAATACATAATATTAAATAATCGTCTCAGATTCTAAATGAATACTCTGAAGAAGGGTCTCGACACGAAACGTCGCCTATCTCCTTCGCTCCTTAGATGCTGCTGCACCCGCTGAGTTTCTCCAGCTTTTTGTGTACCCCCGTTTTTAAATAAAACCTGTTTGCTCGGGGTGTATAAATTTCTGAATCACTAATCTTAATCTATGGGCTAGAATTTTGGTTAATAGTTTATGATCAATATTTAATAGAGCAATTGCTGAATCGATGAACCTGGGTCCTCGAGGTTCTTATCCGTTTTTAGTATGTGTTATTGTTGATTCGTTTAAAGTATCTGGCAGTTTATTTGATTAAAGGCGTAATTATATATTGTCTGTAGGCGTGGAGAAATCAGATCATAAAATGTTTTATAAAATTCAGTGCTTAAGCCAACAGGGCCTGCGGGCTTTCTATTTTTTAAAGATCTAATAGATTCGTCGATATATTTTACTGATATTTCAGCAGCTAATAATTCCCTCTTACAAATCTAAACCTGTAAGGTTACATTTCTAAAAAAGCATTTCATTCTTGCACCATTAACATTGCATGTTTTACATTCACCTTTAACATTCATGATTAAACTAAATAGAATGACCGAGAAGCAGACAAAATGCAGACTTAACCCTCGAATTGTATTTGAAAAAGCATGTCACAGCAGGCAGTGAAGAAAGCAAATGGTATGCTAGCATTCATAGCGAAAGGATTTGAGTATAGGAGCAGGGTGGTTCTACTGGAGTTGTACAGGGTTTTGGTGAGACCACACCTGGAGTATTGCGTACAGTTTTGGTCGCCAAATCTGAGGAAAGACATTCTTGCCATAGAGGGGGTTCAGAGAAGGTTCACCAGACTGATTCCTGGGATGTCGGGACTTTCATATGAAGAAAGATTGGATAGACTCGCCTTGTGCTCACTGGAATTTAGAAGATTGAGGGGGGATCTTATAGAAACTTACAAAATTCTAAGGGGTTCGACAAGCTAGATGCAGGAAGATTGTTCCCGACGTTGGTGGAATCCAGAACAAGGAGTCACAGTCTAAGGATAAGGGGAATTCCTTTAGGACCGAGATGAGGAAAACATTCTTTACACAGAGAGTGGTGAGTCTCTGGAATTCTCTGCCACAGAAGGTCGTTGAGGCCAGTTCATTCGCTATATTCAAGAGGCAGTTGGATGTGGCTCTTGTGGCTAAAGGGATCAGGGGGTATGGAAAGAAGGCAGATACGGGATACTGAGTTGGATGACCAGCAATGATCATATTGAATGGCGGTGCAGGCTCGAAGGGCCGAATGGCCTTCGCCTGCACCTATGTTTCTATGTTCTATGTTTCTATGTTTCTAAGCCTTTCATAATAAAGAGAATCGGGCTAAACAACAGATATTGGAATAAGACAATAAGCTATAGAGAATGGGGCCGCGCCCTCTATTGATGCACTTAATAGAAGTTAAACCAAATATACTCAGATCAAATCATAAAACATTATCAACATACTAAACTATTACACTTTAAATTGGGTGATAAACCACAAAAACTATTAGCTCGTCAACACCGAAATCGGGATGGGGAAAAAATTATTTATAACATCAGATTAGATACAGCATAAATACTATAATTGCCCAAAAATATTAATGACAGATTTTACAATATTATCAATCACTGTACCCTAAACCCCTCTAAATTGATGTAATCCCACACCAGAGACTGCTTCGGAAGGTTGACTTCTACGGTATTCGTTCCAACACGAAACGATGGATTTCCAGTTTCCTGACAAAACGTCTTCAGTGCGTGTGTGTGAACTGAATGAGCTCCAATTGGCACCCAGTGTTGAGTGGTACACCCCAGGGCACAGTACGTGGCCCACCTATTTTTTGCTTCACATCAATGACATCCATGGAAAAAGTCGCAAGTACCGGACTATTCGCTGATGATTGTTTGCTGTACCGTCCAATTAAGTCAGCTGATGATGAAGATGCTCTCCAAAAAGATCTCGATACTGTGGTCGAGTGGTCACAACAATGGGGCATGCAGTTCAATCCTTCCAAATGTTAAACCATGCGTGTCACCAGAAAGAGGAATCCAGACGTCACATCTTACAACATACTTGGTGTCACCCTTGAAGAATCCAAACAAAGCAAGTATCTTGGCATCAATTTGCAGAATGATCTACGTTGGAACGGTCAGACTCACCATGCAACTGGTGTCCTAAACTTCCCGAGGCGCAACTTCCTCATTGTTCTGCTCCTGTCAAGGAAAAGCTGTATTTCACCCTCGTTGGACCTCATCTGGACTACGCAGTTGCAGCTTGGGACCCATACACAGATAAAAACATTTCATCCATCGGACGCATCCAAAGACAGCCTACTCGATCTGTTGCTAACACGTACGAGAGAGAAGCGAGTGTCACCAAACTTCTGAACTCTCTGGGGTGGAACCCTCTCCAAGACAGACGTGAAGCTCACCGTTTGACCTGTTTTTACAAAATGCTAAATGGTCAGCTACACATAGATCACAAGACCTACAACAACTCCAAACCAATTAGGAGCAGACGAGGGCATTCGATCCCATTTGTCGTCCCAGCCACAAAGTACAGGAATTCGTTCTTCCCACGCACTTTTAAAGCATACAATAATCTCCACCAAACCACGGTTGCCCAGCCAGATGCAACTAAATTTAAATTGGTACTTTCTTCCCAATAACCCTCAGAAACCCCTCCCTTCACCACCTCCAGTTTAAATTCCCGTTGGAATATTTTGGAGGTCCAAATAACCAAGAAACAAGAAACCCCACTAAACACCTCTAAACCCCTCAACCCCCTCTTAAGCACACTACATCCACCTACTAACCTCACTATATCCCCTCTACATTCTTCAAAACCCCTCTTAACCTTCTAACACCTCTCTAAATCGCACTAAATCCCTCTAAACCCAATCTAAAGCCCCTATAACACCTCTAACCGCCCCTATAAACCAATTTAAACCCCTAACCCAAGTAAACCACCTCTAAATCCCCCAAACGCCTCTAAAATACTTCTAACCACATCTAATCCTCTAAACCCCCCATATCAACCCCATATATAAACCGCTGTAAACCCCCTAAATCACTATGCCCCCTATTAACCCCCTATAAATCACTCTAAACCCGTCCAGACGCCATCCAAATCCCCTCTAAACCCCTCCATCCCCTCTGAACAACGCTAGTACCCTCTAAACCCCTCTAAACACCCTCTCACCAATCTAAACCCATTTAATCCCCTCTAAATACCCTTTACACCACTAAACCCCGTCTAACCCCATATAAACACGTCTAAACCCATCTAAACCACGTCTAATCCCCTCTAAACTCCTCCAAACCTTTCTAAACTCATTCTACACCCCTCTAAACCCTTCTAAACCCCCTCTAAATCACTCTCACGTCATCTAAACCCATCTAAACCCCCTATAAACCCCACTAAACAACCTCTAAATTCATCAACCCTTTAAACCTCGTCTAACCCCCTCTAAATCCCTCTAAAACCCTCTAACAGCCCCCTGTAAAACACTGTAACCCCCTCTAACCCCCTCTATACCTATCATAGCCCCACTAAATCCCTCTATATCCGCAAACCCCCCCTTAACCCCCGCTAAACCTCCCTAGGTGCATCTAAAACCTTCTAAACCCCTCATAACCCCACTAAACTCCGTCTAAATCCCTCAACGAGCCTCGAAAACCTTCTAAACCCCTTCGAACCCCATCTAAACACGCTGTAAACCCCATATAAGCCTCTCTAACCCACCCTAAATCAACTTTCAACCCACCAAAATCGCTTTAACCCCTCTACAATCCGTCTAAACCCCACAGAACCCACTTCAAACCGCTGAAATCCACTGTAAAGCATTCTACACCCCTATAAACCCCTCTAAACGCCCCCTAATCCTCTGTAAACCGCTGAAAACCTATCTAAAGCATTCTAAACCTTTCGGAACCTCTCTAAACACCTCTAAACACTCCTCTAAACCACCCTATCCCACCCTACACCGACAATCCTTTCAGTTTAATCAGGGGTTGTCTTGCACATCCTCCACCGTCATCTACTATATCGTTTGTTCAAGATGTGGACGCCTTTACATCGGCGAGACCAAACGTAGACTGGGCGATCGTTTTGCTGAATACCTCAGCTCCGTCCGCCTGAATCCATCTGATCTCGCGATTACTGAACACGCTAATTCTAATTTCCCATTCGCACACAGTCCTTTCTGCTTAACGCAAATTGGAGTAACAACATCTCATATTTCGCTTGGGCAGCTTAAAGCCCAGTGGTATCAATATTGATTTTTCTAACTTCAAGTAACCCCTGCATTCGCCCTCGCTCTATCCCTCCCCACCCAAGTCGCACCATCTTCACGTTTTTTCCCAACAACGAGCTATCAGTGCCATATCTTTCATTCCTTGTCTTTTATCGTCAGTGGTGGGCAAATTAATGGTAAGGTTAAAGTAAATCCAAAGGGTTTCTACAGCTATATTAACAGCAAAAGGATAACGAGGGATAACATTGGACCATTAGAGAACCAGAATGGACAGCTATCTGCAGAGCCAAAAGAGATGGGGGAGATATTGAACAATTTATTTTCTTCGGTATTCACCAAGGAGAAGGATATTGAACTCTGTGAGGTAAGGGAAAAAAGTAGAGTAGCTATGGAAACTATGAGATTCAAAGAGGAGGACGTACTGACACTTTTGAAAAATATCAAGGTGGATAAGTCTCCAGGTCCTGACAGGATATTCCCTAGGACATTGAGGGAAGTTAGTGTAGAAATAGCAGGAGCTATGACAGAAATATTTCAAATGTCATTAGAAACGGGAATAGTGCCGGAGGATTAGCGTACTGCGCATGTTGTTCCATTGTTTAAAAAGGGTTCAAAGAAAAAACCTAGCAATTATAGACATATTAGTTTGACGTCAGTGGTGGGCAAATTAATGGAAAGGATACTTAGAGATAATATATATAAGCATCTGGATAAACAGGGTCTGATTAGGAACAGTCAACATGCATTTGTGCCGGGAAGGTCATGTTTGACAAACCTTCTTGAATTTTTTGAAGCGGTAACTAGGGAAATTGATGAGGGTAAAGCAGTGGATGTTGTCTATATGGATTTCAGTAAGGCCTGACAAGGTTCCCCATGGAAGGTTTGGTTAGAAGGTTCAATCTTTCGGTGTTAATGGCGGAGTAGCAAGATGGATTCAACAGTGGCTGAATGGGAGATGTCAGAGAGTAATGGTGGATGGCTGTTTGTCAGGTTGGAAGCCGGTGACCAGTGGGGTGCCTCAGGGATCTGTGTTTGGGTCCACTGTTGTTTGTCATGTACATCAATGATCTGGATGATGGGGTGGAAAATTGGATAAGTAAGTATGCAGATGATACTAAGATAGGTGGTATTGTGGATAATGAAGTAGATTCTCAAAGTCTACAGAGAGATTTAGGCCATTTGGAAAAGTGGGCTGAAAGATGGCAGATGGAGTTTAATGCTGATAAGTGTGAAGTGTACATCTTGGCAGGACAAATCAAAATAGGACGTACATGGTAAATGGTAGGGAATTGAGGAATGCTGTGGAACAGAGGGATCTAGGAATAAACTGTGCATAGTTCCCTGAATGTGGAATCGCATGTAGATAGGGTGGTAAAGAAAGCCTTTGGTGTGCTGGCCTTTATAAATCAGAGCATTGAATATAGGAGTAGGGAAGTAATGTTAAAATTGTACAAGGCATAGGTAAGACCAATTCTGGGTATGGTGTACAATTTTGGTCGCCTAGTTATAGGAAGGATGTCAACAAAATAGAGAGAGTACAGAGGAGATTTACTAGAATGTTGCCAGGGTTCCAGCAACTATGTTACAGAGAAAGGTTGAACAAGTTAGGTCTTTATTCTTTGGAGCGCAGAAGGTTAAGGGGGGACTTGATTGAGGTCTTTAAAATGATGAAAGGGATAGACAGAGTTGACGTGGATAAGCTTTTCCCATTGAGGGTAGGGAAGATTCAAACAAGAGGGCATGACATGAGAATTAAGGGACAGAAGTTTAGGGGTAACGTGAGGGGGAACTTCTTTACTCAGAGGGTGGTGGCTGTGTGGAATGAGCTTCCAGCAGAGGTGGTGGAGGCAGGATCGATTTTAACATTTGAAAGTAAAGTGGATAGGTATATGGACGTGAAGGGAATGGAGGGGTATGGTCTGAGTGCAGGTAGATGGGACTAGGGGAAAACAAATGGTCGGCACGGACTGGAAGGGCCGAGAGCGCCTGTCTCCGTGCTGTAATTGTTATATGGTTATATGGTTATCTCTACATATCATCGTTTATATATCTCGATTCGCCTAACCATAACTAGTTTGATGTAAGGTCTCGACACGAAACGTCACCCATTCCTTCTCTCCAGAGATGCTGCCTTTCCAGCTGAGTATTCGAGGTTTACTTACCGTATTCCGTTTAAACTAGCATCTGCAGTTCCTTCCTACACCCCATTTGGAAACCCCTGTTTCCTTATCGCGTGTCCCATATGCTGAAACTACCTCCACAGTGAGGTCGTAGTGACATATTCACAATCAGGTTTACAGCCATTAAATAGGGTTGTTCGCCACTTCCGTGCCTGGGCGCTATTTATAGACCTAAAATATTTACTATACTCAGGTTAGGAACCGAACATGACGATATGTCGATATGTCAACCACCGAAATATTTGATCAATAGTCGACAAAGGAAACTATATTTTAAACGCAGTTGATAACCTCGATCACATGTTTTCAATTGCATTATCTCCTGTCGGGCGGCACGGTGGGGTAGCAGTAGAGCTACTGCCTTGCAGCGCAGTTGACCCTGCTACGATTACCACTACGGGTGCTGTCTATACGAATGTGTACGTTATCCCCGTGACCTGCGTAGGTTTCCCCGAGACCAGTTTCGTCGCACATTCCGAAGATGCACAGGTTTTATCGATTAATTAACTTGGTGTAAATGTTTGAAAGAAATGTCCCTAATATGGTCCCTAGTTTCAGTATGTGGGGATCGCGGGTCGTTGCAGACCCGATGGGCTGATGGCCCCGTGTCCGCGCTATATCTCCAAACTAAAAACAAGTTGATACTAATAACTCGAAACCTAAACCTAATCTTTTACCAGAAAGTTTACAAGATTGAGAACTATGATACAACGTCCTTGTTCCCAATCCTGCGTATACGATTATTTATTTATTTTAACATTCACACTCAGTGGATACTTCACCGCAGTCTTAATATCCTCTCTGAATTTAGACAGTGTCACAGCATAAATACATGTGTTGGTGCAGGTACTGAGAATTTGCAACACATGTGATATTTGCTCTGTGATGAAATTAGGATCAGAGTAAGAGGTATAAACATGAAGGTTTGCAATCCCCCTGTGAACCATGTACACAAACTCTGTTTGCCACAACAATATAAAACTACCAGTAATACTGAAAAGTTAAACGATAGATTCCTGCGTTTGTCCATCTCAGAGTCATTGCCATTCTCTCCATTGCTGCAGCCCCGGAGCCCTCTGCGGACTCAACTGGCCGCTAAAATACGTCTGGCCGTCAGAGCATTTAGAAGTAAAATCAGGAAAATCGGGATGCACGGAGTTAAAATGCGGTCAGTTACGTCAAATGCCTCCCAAGCGACGGAAATAAGACGTTCCAGCGTGATCGCTCAACCCCACGGGGCGCCACTAATAAACTTTCGTGGTTTGCAGAAAAAGAACCAAGGGACAGAGACTAAACAGCCCAGCACACTCATTGCCCCGATAACCACGGCCGCATTTCTTTCGGTGCAATATTTCGTTTTCAGCTTCTCACAACAAATGGCCACGAACAAATCAAATGTGAAGGCAACTGTCAGCCAGACGGAAACATGCGTGGCTATCATACGTAAGGCAATCATGAGACTGCACACGGGTGTAATGTGCAGGAATGATTGCGGGAATTATTTCTGACCAACACTCCTCAGTAAAGGATTAGAGATAACGACCAGAAGATCGGCCGCTGCCATTCCCACCAGGTAGCGAGTGATACATTTGGAGAGACCACACTTCCCTCGGGACAGGATCACAATCGCCAACAAGTTAACTGTAAAAGAGAGAAAGCGAAGCCGACTGTTTATTGATCACAGCTGGTTGCAACGCATGCGATACGAGTAATATGGGCTCCCCGTCACATTGATTCACTGATCGAAGGGGGAAGTGGTGAGCTGTGGAAGGGCACAAGTAGAGAGCGGCGAGACAAGCGATAAACAAAGGCCGTGCGGAGAGAATTAGGGAACTCATTCATTTGTGAGCATTCTGCGTCTACGTTCGCTGGAAGGACTGGGGTTTCTAGTGCGGATGTATAAAAATGATCGGTTCAGAGTGAGAAGATACTGCTTTAAATACGAATCTATAATTCGATCTTAAACATTCAGAAAATTGCCGGCGGACAATACATTCCTCTCATACGGTCATAAGGTAATGCGATAGTCGCCGAATTGGGCCATTCGGCCCACCAAGTCTATCCGCCATTCAAGCATGACTGATCTATTTCCCCGTCCAAACCCCATTCTCGTGCATTCTGCCCATAAATATTGATGCACGTACATATCAAGAATATATCTATCTGCACGTAAACTATCAATTGGATTGGTCTGCACAGCCTTCTGTGGCAAATACTGCCACAGATTCATCTCCCTCTGACTGAATACATTCCTCCTCCCTAATAAATCCTTTAATTCTGAAGCTATCACCCATAGTCCTAGACTCTCCCACTGGTGGAAACACCTCTCCACGTCCATTCCATCCTACCATTAAACTATTCGGTACGATTGAATGAGACCCGCAACCCCCCAGCTCAAACTTCTAAACTCCAGCGGGTACAAACCCAAAAACTCATCATATGTTAACCCACTCATTCCGGGGATCTCCTCTGGACTTGCTCCAGGGCCAACACATCCTTCCTCGTATGTGGTGCCCAAAATTGCTCTCAATTTCCCAAACGCGGCCTCAGCTGTCACTTGTGGAGCCTTAGCATCACATTCCCGTTGTTGTATTCTAACCCTCTTGAAATAAATGCGTTGCCTTCTTTGCTACCAATTCGACTTGCAGATTAACTTTTTGGGAATCCTGCAGCAGCACTGCCAAGTACCGATGCTCCTCGATTTCCAGATTATCTCCCTATTTAGAAAATAGTTTACACCTTTATTACTACTACCAAAATGCAGGCATCCACAGGTAGCTCTACTATATTCCATCTAGCACATCTCTACCCACTCTCCCCACCAGTCCAAATCCTTCATCAGAGTTCTTGGTTTCGGAAGTCAAATCAGGCCGATTGCGTTTGTCCAAGAATTCGGCCTAATTTCAATAAACAGTAGTGATGCCGAGAGAGATATTAGCGCTGAAAATACCTTAGAGGTGCATTCGAGGGGGCATATTCCACATCTGAAAACAATGTGAATCATTAAACACCAGGTGGTTCGTGGTCAACGCAAATCAATTTAGTCAATTATTTTCAGGTGTGGATCCACAAACCGAAAGATTGCGCCTAACTCCGTTCTTCCATCACGTATTTGAAAATAGGCTGATTATACTCTGTCCATTGACCAATGCAAATGAAAACTCGATGCTATTTATTTCCAGTGAAAGTGAACATCCATTTTTTTAATTGTCTTTTATTTATTTGATTCGGTTTCATGTCCTATGATCATTACATGCGTGCTAAGGTAGACAGATCCCATTTGCGCTCTCTGTACTCTACCGTTATTCAATAAATTCCACTGATCTATCAGCTTCGCACTTTCAGCCCTGAACCAGACAAGGCCAATCGTTTCCTCACAACCTCGAATATCCTTCTCATCAAAGCAGAAACCGGGTTGCATTTTTGAAGCATACCTCATCCCTCCTTTAGTGCATTAACGCGAATAATGCACAATTAATTTGGCTGCTGCCATTGATTAGTAATTTAAAAGTATTCTGTTAGATCTGGCGAAACTCGTGTCATTCATCCTCTGATCTATCGACCTTCTGCCATTGCGGAACCGTTGACACGTAATTGCAGCTTTCCTCTGTTCCACACTGCCTTATTCTGATAGTTTCTGCATCTTCCTTCATCGCTTTCTAGATCGATTAACTTGCAGATTTGTGGAATGATTTAAATTTTTGTTTTTTTAGGGGTTCACATGGATTCCCAGTTTTCCAGTAACTTCATGTATGCGTCGTCTTTTCATAAGGTGAATATTGACTGCAAATTCGACATTATCAGGAAATATTTTTGATTTGTAGGCAATATCGAAATTGGTTGTATATGTAAACAATAATTCCTCGTTATTGCCACACCTAATCTGTCTGTAATTATTAAGTCGGCCGATAACCTCAACGTGTTGCAGCCTGAGAGCCACAGAGAAGCACAATTCCATGAAGGTACTCAAGGGTCATTTAATTCAGAATTCAACGTTTTCTCCGACTGCAGGATATTACATTTGTTATGATAAATCTGCATTTGCTCTTGTCGAAATGATTTGCTAAACAAAAATGATTTAGTACTACCTTCTTCTCAGATCCTAAGTATGTAATAGGTAAATGTTCAACGCATTCAGTGCAGAAACATCATCACCTTGAGAAATGCCATCGTTTGCACAGGAATCGTCAGCTACAGTGCAGCAAGGAAATTAAAGGACCAGGCTTCGCTCATTTGCGTTTCGATTGTTGAGTAGGAAACAACTTAAGCAAACTGAAGTGAGAATCGAAATATATTGTATCAGTGCGGTTTACAGGGATCGACACTATGACTATGTTGGCTCACCTAGATCACAACCTGTTCCAATAACAGAGATAATACATCATCTTGAATCTCAGAATAGCTGCTTGTCCATTTCTGTTCTCCAGTAAAAATCGTGACGTGCTAATTTGCGAAGGCGCGGCGCCGTTAGGATCTCTGGATGATGTATGAGTCCATGGTCCATATTTATAGAGGAGAAAAGGTCATCAAAACACGTTTGTAATCGTAATCATTGCTGTTGGTTACAGTCGACGGAACAAAGAAATTACGTCAGCAGCTAAGTTTCCGACGCAAAGTATGAATTTAGTTTAATGCAAACATCTCCATATTCAGCCCAATCTCTCGTGTTCATCTCGATCTGAAGTCAATGATAACGGCATTTCCATAGTGGAGAAGGAATCTAGCGAACATGCAGACAAGGGCAAACTATACATCATTTCACCCTTACTTTGGGAATGTCCTGGTCCTAACGATAATTTTACTTCGGAGTCACGTGAGTGACTACGTGAAGAAGGCCCGCCTGGCGCTGGAACTGCATTACGTCGACGCTGACGGCAGAAGCAGCAGCTGCACAGACAGCTCCTCGACAGCGGTAGGTTCGGAACCGGCAGGTAAGTGCAGTTGAAACTTTTTTTTAGGACTGGAAAACTCCGTGCCTCCCCCCCCCCCCCCCCCCGGTGGAAACTGGATTTTAAATGGTTTTTAAAAACGAACTAAAAGTTTAAATTGAACAGATAATACTCTGTTAAAATAACGGAGGTTTTTTTGAAAATAACGTCACAGGGGAATACCCCGGCGATCGGGACGAGAGATTCACTCCGGGGGCCAGTTCGATATGGTACCGTTTTAAAATTAGGGTGAAGGGTAAAAATGCTCCACAATCTTTTTGGCAGGGAATTTTAAAAGACAGAAAGGCTGTACTTAAAAAATTTAATAAAATCGGATATGGACAAAGTACTCAAAATATAAAAAAGAGACATGGTCACAGTACCCAACAGCCCAAAAAAGACCTGAGGGGCTTGAATATACAAAATATGGTCTATGTGCAAAGTGAGAATTGAAACTGGATTAGGGTGGAGGAAGTCTCTTTGGATATATTCCAAGTGATCCTGGGCTACGCAAAAGACAAAACTGCAAGTGGAGATGTATGTGAAATTATGAATGCACACCACAAATAAAAAAAGTGAGGCAGATGTGCCTGAGATAGCAAAAGATTTTGCTATATCTATAGGAAGTGGTGAGCTATGGAAGAGAAAAACCTAGCTGCACATTAATTATATGGTATCTCACCAACTTCAAGAATACGATAAAACTTTTTATGTTTTATTAAAATAATCAACGGTAAATCCGTTTTAAATTCCATGTCTCAAATAATATGCGATATAAGAAATACAATTTCAAAGTATTTCCAAATAGTGCAAATAAGTAATACTTTCAAAATAATTAAATTGCCATCAGTTGTGGAGCTCAATAGGAAGAAAATATATATAATTTACCGAATTTGCACTAATAGGTTTGCAGATCAATACAAAATAGGATATTAAACTCCTGATTATTATAGAAATAAACCTGCCTTATGATAATCAAGATATTAATTACAAAGAACAAACTACTGATCTTTAAACTTTTGGGAGAGAAAAACTATGATCCAATGATCCAATGGAAAAATTTTGATAATGGATAAAACAAAGGCAAAGATCTTTTTAATTGCGGTGAAAAAAATATGATCCAATGAAGATTGATAATGGATCAAAACAACAGGCAGAAGTGGCATAATCAAACATAGCCTTATCTAAACCTATTAATTGGGGAAAGAAGGCTGAAAGTACGTTGAAAAAGGTGCAAACCATTCTGGTTACAAATAAGTTCATGGAAATCTCCAATTATGGGGGAATACAGGTGTTCTATTATGATTGTTAACCAATATATTAAGGAAGTATTGGTTCACCCTGTATAAGAAAAACTTTAAAAATTGATTTCAGGTTTGCACTCAAAAGTAATTTAATAAGAAGGGTACGTACATGTATATTATAACATTATCAGTGTTAAAGATTTCCATGGTATAAACCATACAAAACAGTCATTATATTTACACTTTCACCAGTGTAAGAAAATGGAAACATCTAGAACATGGAAAAACTGTTGTGTTCATATTCAGGTGCTTGAAATTAATTAAAGTGGGCCAAAGCTGTGAAGTTAAAACATTGTCCAAACAATCTAATCAGTTCAAGGGCTGTTATTTAAACGAACACGAAGGAACACTTTACTGATAAAAGATCAGCACTTGCACGAATGAGGTCATGGTCATGGGTTACATTTAAGTTGGAAGAGTAAGAGCAGCTGACAATTAGTGCTGCATTTGCAAAAACCTGGTGGTAGGTAGGACCTGACCCATTACATAAAGCTTGCTCAGCATTATTCACATATTTATAATTACTATTCTGAATTCTAGACGTAATTCAGCCCCATAAGAGAGGGGAAAATTGTTCATGATACAAATATGTCTAATTGTAGTCGGACATACTTTGTCCCTCCAGTAGAATTAGGTAAAAATAAATAAAGTTCCATAATAAAGTTCCAAAAGAAGGATACGAAGCTTATAAGAATATGTATGCTTGTAAGAGGCTTATGCAAAAATATCAAATGATACGTTATATCATTATTAAAGTATGTAAAAAAGGTTATAAGCTGCTTCAACTATAAGATTAACAGCTGTTGCAAACTGAAGCAAGTGTTACAGATGATGTACAGGCTTCTGTGAATGTTTGAGTAAAGATAAGGAATATTATCTATTCTTATAACAATAAATTGAATATGATCTTTGTTCGGAACGGCAGACATAAACCAGGCGAAAATAAATGGTTTGTCCTAAGAAATTTTCCAAAATTTCGTATTAGTTGTTGAAGATAAGGGTTATGGATTTAAAAAAAGATCGATTTGTTATCTTATGGACCTGTCCAATGTTCGTCTCAAGATGAACAAATACCACGGCTGTGGCTTATGTTAACAAAATGGTAAAATTTGGGGAGAAAAACATATTGTATTGTTTTGCATTACTTTACGATTATCTGGTTGTTACAGATTACAATCACTGATCTTTCAAATGTTTCTTTGGGGTCACAAGATAAGTTCAAATAACATCAATGGCTTATCTACGTAAACAGAAGTATTATAATTATACCCCCCCCCCCCCCTCCCCCCCCCCCTTTCCCCCACCATGCATTTTTAAAGTTGTAGTCCACCTGTTTATCTCTAAGGAAGAGACAATGGTTATCGGAAAGATAACAAATTTGGAGAGAAAAAACATTTGTCATTAAATATGGATTACTCTACGATTAATCTGATTGCATACAGATTAAATCACCGATCTTTCGGAATATTTCTTGTGGGGTAAACCAAGGAACAGTGAAGGTGGAGGCTTTTTCTCCCAATTACATGACGGAAAACATTTCTTTGTGTTCCTAATTTGCACTAGTTTAATAGGGCAGTGTCTGATGAAAATTTGGAGCTGGACACTGCCAGAGGCATTTTGGTGGCCTAATACAGGGTACTTTATGGTTTCTTAAATATTGTGTGATTTGAAATGCTAGTGATGTTTCACAGTGGCCAGCAATTTATGAAGTCATAACAGGGGTCTCGACTTGAGTCGTTGCCTGTCTCCCCTTCGCTCTTTAGAATGTACTGCTGCACCACTGGGATCTCCAGTTGAGAAACCCTTAGCATGCAGTAATTTATTGTTGTTACAAAAACCCTCCATGACATGAAAATATGATTTTACTATCTACAGGTTGACCAGACCATCACAACAGCTGATGGTCAAAGGACGTCTATGAATGTTATACCAATATAACAAATATATCAATAAAAATAATTATGTATAAGATGTGTTATACCTGCAATTTGCAGAAATAAGTCTAAAAACAATATTTTTTTTAAGAAATGGATGGTCAGATTGTAATACAGTAAAGTTATTTTATCATATTAGATATATTGAATTCCTTGTGGATTGCCATTTTCTATTATCTAATTGATAGAGCCAATAATTGGGGATCCAGGTGTTACGTCTTATTAAACGGAACAATATTAATTAACCAAGAATTATCAGTATGCATTCATAAATATCCAATATGGAAAGGTGATATATATGTAAAATGTTAAATAAATATCATATATGTATATATATATATATATATATATATACTTATATATATATTATATTAATATATATATATATATATATTTATATATATATATATATGATCTATATATGTGTATATGTATATATAATCTGTCCAAAAAATGTAAAAAATATAGAGGCAGGAGATAAATAATCTTGAAATGCCTTAAGAAATGGACTATTTATGATTCAAAAAATTGAACATTGAAAAATAACAATTTGATAACTTTAGGATCAATATAAGAGTGCAAACATTGCAAATGTTTCGTTATAATTGATGTGGATACAAAATGCATTATCATATATGTTTATGAGTCTTACCCAAACAAAGCACTCAGGAGACCTGAAACGAAGGTAACTATAAGCATATCCAGACGGCATTAAGTTGTGTGTGTGTGTTTGTGTGTGTGAACATGATGAAAATATTGCAGTAGGTAAGAGTTTCAGTGGCAATGAGACTGCTTATTACTCACAAACACCACATTGGGTTCAGTTTAAAAAATGATAGGTTATAGAGTATGTATTTTCTAGATGGGATTAATACATTGGATACATTCAGTAGGAATAGACACTGAAAGGTGGAAAAATCTCTGTTAATGAGGAAAATACTTTTCACAGGAATGGCACAGGATGAAGGCCACTCGAGCAAGAATGCAAGGCCGCAGGCGGCTGTAGATTACTGTTAAAGTAAAAAGGAACAGGTCATGGTGTAGATGTAGACACGCAATGTTCGGTTCTCTATAATTGGTGCTTTGTCATGCCATAAAAATATATATATCAATGGTATTGGTGATTAATTGCCTTTTCAATGGAAAGGGCATTATTTAATTTTTTATAATGTGAAATTATTTATCACATAACTTGAGGCATGTTTGGGAGGAAAATGTGTTATTCGCTCGTTATTGTGTTAAATGAGCCGTACTGTCGTATGGAATAATTCTACGACACGAAAAAACACAGAAAGCTTCAAACTTCTTCACGTAGTCACTCACGTGGATCCGAAGTAAACTCGTAAGATTAAACGAGAAACTCCAGTTCGAAGTTGATCGTTATTTATGAGGAGTAACGATGAGGGATTACGTGCCTCCACTCCCCACCGCATAAAATAAATGTTCTCTGGTAGTTCTAAATCTATGATGAGGCCTTACTATCTTACTCTGGTATTTATGTTCTGTGTTTTTCATGCCGCTGCTTTGAAGTATGCCGTTCCAGCGCCAGGCGGGCCTTCTTCACGTAATCCCTCTTCGTACTCCTCATAAAATAACGATCAAACTTCGAAACTGGTAAGTTCTCGTTTAATCTTACTATTAACGATCGTTTAATGATTGCTGTCTGGAAGTTGCAATGAGTGATATCAGTGAATGAACAGAGAACGCCAATGAACATTCCTCTCCGGAACCAAAGAGGCATCACACCGCGCCACTTTACTGGAAAATGTAAGTTTGCTTCTACCACCGTTTTGCTTCCTTGTAGCATAACGAGCGCGGGAACCACCTTAACTTGTTCGCACACCGCAAAATGTGCGCGGATATCCCTGGATCAATCAATATATACTGTGATTGAAACCGCAGTCCATGGCGCCTCTCTCCGGTTCCCGCCAGTCCATTATCCTCTTTTGCATAAAACTTATATCGGTTATCAGGTCCGCTCCCACCTACGTTTGTATCCACTTTCTTCATATGTAATTACGGTCATCCTTCCCTACCAGAAGTTCGCCCCCGCAGAGCTATTGGCACATTGCCCCTATAGTTCTCATAGTGATTCATGGGCAGCCCCTTTCTCGATTGCACTGACACTTGAGTAAACTGAAGGCATCTGACGCGGAAATGCTGTATAAACTGGTGTCTGGTTGACGTTATGCGGAGATCATGTAATCAAATCCGGCTTAAATAAGGATTATAAACACCTTGGGGCGTTAGCTTAATAAGGAAGGCAAGGTGCCGGTATGTATTTTGCCGTGATCTGTAGAACTGTTGAGTGCTTTAAAAAAAAACTGTCTGCTGACAGGTATGCGAAGAACTAAGGAAGGCGCTGGTGAATAACACATAATTGATATCATCACGAAATTAATTGGTATATGTGGGGTTTGCAAACGAGCTTCAACTGTATTCTCGATGTAGATGACTAGAGCAGCCAGGTTCAGTTTAATAATGGATGGAATGCATCCGGTCACTGTGGCAACACTAGTGCCGGGCACTTGGCTCCGCATGGAGTCCGGCTGCAGTTTGGTTACACTATGGATTGATTGTTAGATGACCCGCTGTTTCTTCTCTCGACGATGGAGGGGATATTTCACGATAATCCATTTTTTCGATATTTTGTGTCGTGTTAATATCCGCTTTATTAATCAGTGGCATGTAAACTCCAATCAAGTGCATGTTCGCAGGCCACGGAAATTATTTATACTTTTAGCAGTGTCAAAACAGATTTACAAGGGATATGGATGACATTCGAGTTCAGCGTGGAAAAGTAACAAGGATGGACTCGTTTTGCTATGTGGGGTTATGGAATGAAACCCT